>JARYGA010015217.1:0-45692 GCA_030545235.1 Helianthus tuberosus | reverse complement strand
GTCAATCAAAGTGGCATATACTTTGTTTGATTCAGACAAATTATATTCTGATGAGGAATTTCCAATAAGAAGTGTCAAAACTGAAATGATCAAACTGGTTTTCAAATTAACAGAAATTAATATTTCTGAAATAAATGATTTAAATCTTCATAAAAAACCTAAAATACACTTCAAGAGTTCAACAGAGATTGAACAAGAAAAATGGTTACAGTTATGGTTCAGGTTATCAAAAGAAACCAAACCACAACCGTAATTTCAAAAAACAAGGTCTGGGTTTTAATTCTTTAGAAAATTATAAAAATGAGAAAAATTATAAACCAAAAACAAAATTTGTTTCAGGAGGAAGTTCAGAAGATGAGCAGAAGAAACCATTCTGGAAGTAGTCAAACCAGGAGTTTCTTGCTGAAGTGAAGAAGAATTTGAGAAAGTTTGCTCAAAGAGTTGACAGAAGAACCTGTTTCAAATGCCAAGAAGTTGGACACATAGCTTGGAATTGCCCCAAGACCAACTACAAAAAACAGGAAGTTTCTTCTAACTCTGTTTTGAGAAAGACTTGTGTTGATAAGAAAGAACAACCTGTAAAAAATGTTAAAAAGTTTGAAAATTCTACTTCTGAGGAAGGAGAAAGTTCAAAAAGGTTTTACAAAAGAAGAGTTGATTTAACAAAACAAAAATGGGTTGTAAAATCTGAAAGAAGTTCTGACAATGAATCTGATTCCATAAAATCAGAGGAGTCATGTGTTGAGAAAAAGGTTGATAATTCCGTTCCTGAGATGAACAAGGAAAATTTTCCGTCATTGACAAAAGATTATTTGAAATCAAAAGGAAGGGTTGAGATTTCAGATCAATTCTTTGCTGATAAGAAAGAATTTGATGCTGAAAAGGTGTTTAATGGAAATGTTAAACATATTTTTGGAAAGATGGTTGCAGGAAAAGTGAAAGGTGCTAAAGAATTCTACAAATCAAAGTGCTGGTGGGACAGATGTGTTCCAGAATCTCCCAAGGATGGTCAGCCTTGGGGGAAAGTTTTTTCCAAACTAAAAATTCTGATTTGCCGGAGCTCCCAGGTTGGTAAGAGTGGAGCAGGAATCGGCATCTTTCTTAGTATTTGATCCTACAAGTGGTACAGTTGGTAAAGTACAGGTGGTATATTTAAATTGTTATATTTTGATGTGCAACTGGTTATGATTGATAAGTAAACCTGTAAGTGGTTGAAAGAGGTTTTCATTGAAAATGTGGTTAATCAAGGTCAATAAGTTGAACTTGATTGAACCATTATTACAAGTGGTTAACAAATATATGGGGTTCATTACATTGAGAAGAGGAACTTATCCCCTAACCTACAAATGGTTTGAAAATCAACAAAACTAATTTTCAGAAAAAACCATTTGATTAAAACAAACTTAAGTGTTTTGAAATCACAATGGGAAAATAGTTTGTTGTGAGGGGGAGTTCTGAATGTTTATGCCAAGTGGATGGCGATCTGAAGTGATTTGATATCAGTTGTCACTTTATTGTACAGTTTTTTTTCAAATTTCCTAAAATGTGTTTGCATTTTAGGGGGAGTAAAAATTTTCAGAAAATCCAAAAACATTTGAAAATTTGAAAAAGTAAAAAACATGATAAAATCAAAAATGAGTTTTGTTGTACAAAAGAGGAAATGATAGTACATCAGTGGACTATCACAACATGCTAACGAATTGGAAAGTCAAATGTGATAAACGATCTCACTGTGGATGTGTGAGTAGGTTTTTGCACATTTAGTAGATTGTGACGAGATATAAACCTAAAATTCAAACTTGCTTAATTCGTGGGTAACATCTCTCGGATATATGGGTATCCCCCGAAATCTCGTTTGAAAGATTCCTTTTTCTGATATACTAGGTCTTTATACTCAGTGATATCTGGGGTATTATTCCTGGACTTCTGCTGAATGGAAGTTCTGACCTAGTCCTCGAATAATACTTTCCACAATGCTTGAAACATAGCATCACCCTCAGCATATATGATAAGACAATAAAATTGCTTAGCAATGCTGTTGTAAAAAAAGATCCTCTAAAGGGGACACACCCAAAAGTCGATTCGTGATCTCTCTGCTGAACGGTAGTTCTGACCTGAGCTCTCACGATTTCGATCATAATTTATTCCCCTACAGATATCATTTGTGTCATACTTACCTGTAAGACTGAATATTGGGATCTGGATACGGGAGTATATTCTGAGGTGGGACACGCGAATAAGTGTAAGTGCTTAAAACATTAATCTCGTATCTCCAAACAATTGAACTTTGTGTGAAAATTTAAGTGGACCAGTATACTGACAATCTAGGTGAATCGTTTAGAACTTAAAATGATTAAAGCTTAACGATGTTGGTGATTTGTCTCAAAAACTGATATGATCCTCTTACGCAAACTCACGAAAATATTGTTTGTAAATATTTCTTTACTGCATTTCATTTCTGTTCTGAAATTAGTTTAGCTTTAATTTTGAAAAATCCAAAAAGATTTTCGGTGTGTTTTAGCATAAATTTTGAAAAATTCAAAAAGATTTTAGACGACTGATGTTGAAAAACTGATTTTCAAAATTCCGAGTGCTAAACATGACGAAGAGGTTTGGGAAAGTGTGTTTGAAGATTTGTGAAATGAAAATGATATATATTCAAGCAGTTCATCAGAAATTGACATGATAAATCATTTTGTTTGATATTTGAAAATGATGTATTCAGGGTTATGTCTTCAAGTGATTAGCAAAGTTTTTAAATTTGTTATATCTTATCTTTTATGAAACTTATGTTTTGGGTAGAGAATATGCAGGTGAGTCAGGTTACGATACCTGAACCTGTGATAGCCAGACTACGATCCCAGTACAAGTTGAGGGGGACTCTGTTAGAGAAAGAGAGTCTGAAGTTGCTAGAGCCAGCTGCTGATCCTGAAGAATACAAGAGAAAGTTAGAGTGAAGGAAGCCCAAAGACTGATAAAGACTGAAGATTGAGAAGACTCGACACTTAAGACTCGTCAACATCTGAGGGGGAGTCTGTTGGTGCATACATCTGTCGACGTCGTCTTAAATCGAGTCTGGGTTATGTTGCGGTTATGAAAAGAATGATGTCATCATATACAAAGATAACATCACAAAGATGACATCATAATATGTCATCATAAATTGCAACATGAGACAAAATAGTACACGACAAGAAGCAATTGGATTTGAAATTGAGTTTGAGTTTGAGTTGGTCGTTTGAAGCATGACCGCTTGAAAGAATGACCGTTTGAAGCTGTCAGTTTGTAGCATGTCATGACCGTTTGAAGGGTGTCATGACACCTTCAAACGGTCAGGTCCTAAGTCTATAAATACCCTTCAAACGTTCATCATTTGTAACGATTCAAGATTTGATACCGAGGTGCTGCCGGTTTATTCTCTGATTGTAAACATTGTTAATTAAATATACAAGAGATTTAAAGTGTATTTCAAGCTGTTTTCAAGTTCGTTTCTTAGTTTCCGCCTCTGAAACGTACGAGAGCTCTTCTGAACGACTCATTCGGGTCGAAACACGATCCTACATAGTTGTTGCGATCCCGGTTGAATATGAGTGGAAGCCTCAGCGCTGTTCTGCGTGTAGTATTTTTGGCCACAATGACCAAAATTGCCCGAAAAATCAAAATGTTAACCCCAAACAAGTTTCAGTTAATGCTGATGGTTTTATTACAGAAAAAAGAAAGGTTGCGAAGATTGGAGTGATGCATAAAAAACAGAAACCAAAATTTATTTATAGGCAAAAATTGAACAAGTCGGGGGCTAGTACTTCAGGTACGAAGAAGGATTTTGGTTCAGTTTCGAACGAGATTAACATAAAAACATCCAATGCTTTTGATGCTTTAGATGCGGAGTATGGAGATGGATATGAGGATAATGTTTTTAATAATGATGGCATGAATGGGAAGGCTAATAGAACATCACAGGTAGTTGATGAAATTCTGGAAGTCACTCCGACGAAAATGGCGCAGTTTATGTCTAATGAACAGCATATTGATAATACTGAGGGGGCAAGCACTCCCGGTTCTAAGGGTTTAAATGGATAGCA
The DNA here is from genome assembly GCA_030545235.1 of Helianthus tuberosus. Classification (NCBI taxonomy): domain Eukaryota; kingdom Viridiplantae; phylum Streptophyta; class Magnoliopsida; order Asterales; family Asteraceae; genus Helianthus; species Helianthus tuberosus. Next base: position 41,610 of record JARYGA010015217.1, on the reverse strand, counting down.
TAATGTGTTGGAATGTTAGGGGCTTGAACCATCCCCTGAAACAAAGTGAGGTTCGTACTCTTATGTCAGCAAATAATGTTGAATTGTGTGCTATTCTTGAATCACATGTAGATGTTAGCAACCTGGATAAAGTATGTAAGTATGTTTTTAGTAATTGGAATTGGACTTCTAATGGTGGGGTTTGTAGCCGTGGAACCAGAATTATTCTGGGTTGGAATGCTGATAACCTTGATGTTATGGTTCTCTTTCAAACGGACCAAATTATTCACACTCAGATCTTCTTTAAAGCTAGCAAGAAAGTCCTCTTTTGTTCGTTTGTATATGCTGAAAATAAGTATCAAGATCGGAGAGCGCTTTGGAATGATTTATGCAAGCATAAGGTTTTTTGTTATGATAAGCCGTGGGTGGTTATGGGAGATTTTATTTCTGCTCTCAAGCTTGAAGATTCGTTATATGGGTGCTCTAAATAATCTATTGGCATGCGGGAATTTGATGAATGTGTTCAACAAGCTGATTTGATGGATATTAGCGCTCATGGGTTACAGTATACTTGGAATCAGAAGCCGAAGAGTGGAGCAGGCCTCTTGAAGAAAATAGATAGAATTATGGGTAATGTCACATTCTTAGATCAGTATCCTTCAGCCTATGCTATGTTTCATCCGTTTCGTGTGTCGGACCATACACCGTGTTTTCTTAAAATGATGGGCACCAATGGTTTTCGGCCAAGACCTTTCAAATTTCCGAATTTTATTGCTACGAAACCTGAATTCAAGGATAGTGTCAAGTCTGAGTGGGAGAAGACAGTTGAGGGGATTACTATGCTTTCGGTAGTAAAGAAGCTCAGGAATTTAAAGCCGAAGTTGAGAAAGATATTGTTCGACCAAGGTAACTTGCATATAAAGGTGAATGATTTGAGAAAAAAGCTAGATGATCTTCAAGTTCAAGTGGATCAGAATCCATTGGATACTCGTTTGTGGCAATTGGAGGCTCAATGCCTTCAGGATTTTCAGTCGGCTGCATATGATGAGGAATGTTTTCTAAAACAGAAATCTAAGGTCTAGTGGCTTTGTGCGGGAGATTCAAACACAAAGTTTTTTCATAACACGGTCAAAGTTAAAAATGCTAGAGCCAAAATTTATAGTGTTACGGATTCTTTGGGCACTAGATATGAAGGTGATGGTGTAGCTGATGCTATGGTTTCGCATTACATGAATTTTTTGGGCGTAGAGGTTCCGGTTCAAACGGTTAATTTGGAAAACTTGTTTTCTAATATGCTTAGCATTGATGTGGCGGATCATATGGTTCGTCAGGTTACTCGGGAGGAGGTCAAGCAAGCCATGTTTAGTATTGGTGAAGATAAGGCCCCGGGACCGGATGGGTACACGTCGGCTTTTTTCAAGCATGCTTGGGATGTTGTTGGTAACGAAGTGACTAAAGCGGTCTTAGAGTTTTTTGAAAACGGTAAGCTTCTTAATCAAGTTAATCATACGATTCTTGCTTTAATTCCAAAAAAAGATGTTCCGGATTCGGTATTGGATTATAGGCCCATCTCTTGTTGCAATGTTTTGTATAAATGCATCAGCAAGATTCTTACGGATCAGTTGAAAAGTTGCTTGGGTGTTCTTGTTAGTATCAACCAATCTGCCTTTGTGCCGAGTAGGAAGATTTCAGATAACATCCTCCTCACTCAGGAATTGATGCATAATTATCACCTTAACAGGGGCCCGGCTAGGTGTGCCTTTAAGATTGACATTCAAAAAGCTTATGATACAGTCAGCTGGGAATTCTTGGAGCTAATTCTTATTCGCTTTGGTTTTCATCAGAAAATGGTGAAGTGGATCATGACATGCGTGACCACAGTTTCGTACTCTTTGTGTATTAATGGCAATCTTCACGGGTATTTTAAGGGCAAACGTGGGTTAAGGCAAGGAGATCCAATGTCGCCCTACCTTTTCACGTTAATTATGGAGGTATTATCTCTTTTGTTGCGACAAGCTGCTAGCAACTCTTATAAATATCATGCCCTATGTGCTAAGGAGAAAATTATTAATGTGTCGTTTGCTGATGATTTATTCATATTTGTTCATGGTGATGTTGTTTCGGTTAGAAAGATCAAGGAGGGGCTGGAGATTTTTACTAATATTTCAGGATTAGCTCCTAGTCCAGCTAAAAGCACTGTCTTTTTCTGCAATATTCCTCTTTCGATCAGGCAGGAAATTCTTGACATTATGCCGTTTCAGGAGGGTGTCCTTCCGGTCCGGTATCTTGGGGTCCCCCTTATCTCTTCGATATTGTTATATAAAGATTGTGAAGTCCTCATTCAGCGTATGGAGAAAAAGATTGTTAATTGGGTGACTAAATCTCTGTCTTTTGCGGGCCATTTGCAGCTTATCAACTCGGTTCTCTCTTCTATGCACATCTATTGGGCGTCCGTCTTTGTTATCCCAGCTCGGGTTATTAGTGAGCTTGAAAACAGAATTCGCCGTTTTTTGTGGAATGCGGGCTCGGATGGCAGGATTCGTGCAAAGGTTGCTTGGAAAGATGTGTGTTTGCCTAAAGACGAAGGTGGTTTGGGTATTCGAAATATTTCGGATGTTAATAAATCTCTTATGGCAAACCATATTTGGAGTATTATTACTAACCGGGAGTCTATTTGGGTTAGATGGATTCATAATTACAAGCTTAAAGGTAGAAGCTTTTGGGAGGTTCCTTGCCGGGGGAGTATGAGCTGGGGATGGCGAAAAATCTTATCTATCCGAAATATCATTCGTCCTCACATCTGGTCTTCTTTAAAGAGTGGTTTGCAAACTAATGTGTGGAGTGATATGTGGTGTACGGGGAGTCCGCTTAGCTCGTTTATCACACCAAGGTCCATTACTAATGCTGGTTTTAACCTTCAGGCTACGGTTGCGGATGTTATTGATCAGAGTGGAAACTGGAAATGGCCTCAAGCTTGGCTTGATCTTTTTCCGGTTTTAATCACTATTTCGGTTCCCAATTTAGCTCCTAATGCAGTGGATCGGTTTGTTTGGAAATATTTGGATGGAAAGATGGGTGATTTCAAATCGGCTCAAGTTTGGAACACTATTCGAAGTAGAGAGCATCATGCCTTGTGGGCTAACATGGTTTGGTTTTCTCAATGTATTCCGAGGCACTCGTTTCATATGTGGCTGGCTTTCAGAAATAAGTTAAAGACACAGGATAGGTTGGCAGTATGGGAAGCTGGTAGTCAAACAAATCTGAACCTTATGTGCTGTCCGCTATGCAACTTCGACCGGGATAGTCGTGATCACTTATTTTTTCAATGTAATTTCTTGGCTCAAGTGTGGAATAATGTGAAGGCAATGGTAAACTTGGCAAATGTGGATATTTCATGGTCATCGATTCTAACTTGGGTGGAGCAACACTCAAGGTCGAAGGATGTAGATCATATTGTGTGTAAACTGTTGATAGCAGCCTCTTCTTATTACATTTGGCAAGAAAGAAATAACAGGTTGTTCAATAATAATAAGAGGACGGTTGCTCAAGTGACTGAGAAGATTAAAAGTTCGGTTCATTTGCGGCTGATGGGATTCAGATTTCGTGTAAATTCGGTTAGGGAGAGGATTTTCAAGGCCTGGCAGATTGAAGGAATCAAAGACGATTTAGTGGATCCGGGCTAGTAGTTTTTCGTGTCTAGTCTGAGTTCGGTTTGGGTTTTGTTTTGGCTGTCTGTTTTTGTTTAATTGGTTTGGTCTATGGATTGTGTTGCGTGGTGTCCTAGGCTTGGCATGTCAAGTCTAGTTGGTGTGTCGTTTTGACACACCCTTGTTCTTATTTGGTTCATTTATAAAATTCATCGGGGTAACCCTTTATCAAAAAAAACATCTTATTTCATAAGTTTGTATCATAACTCGTCTTATTTGATAACACGTTGTAAAGTCATGCATTATATGATGTAACTTTATGTATACACCATGTTCCTAATGCTATCAGTTTTGAAGGGAACGTGAAAATGACCAAGGTTATGGTTTATGATCACAAGTTGTGGTCAAGATTCATTTATTTATAACATGACACTCGAAGTGTCAAACTTCCTAAAGCTTATTATAAATTTATGGAAGCTTGTAAGATTTTGGACCTATATATCTTAATGATTAGGTCATATAACTTTTTAATTGATGTAATGTGATGAGAAGATTATTGATATAGGTTAAACAAAGTTTCATTGTCAAACCTCAATTATGCTTTTTAAGCGGTAAGAATATCAAAGAACATAAAAGGTTTGAAACGACCACCATGTATGAAAGTGGTTCGAATCCATCCCGTGTAGCGAATGTGATGATATAATGGTCAGTGAAAGAGTCGTGATCATGTACAAAAGAAAGGCTAGTGTAATGATGTCACCATGAAAGTTGTGTGGTTATAATCAATTCCCTGGTGTGAATGTGATGATGTAATAATCAATGTAAAGTTCATGATCATGGTAACTGGGGAAATTTTTATGATGCTCATATTAACAATAAGATCACCCATGTTAATAATGTGATGATTATACAATGATTATTGTAATGGTCGTGATCATGATAAATGAGGAAAATTGTAATGTGATCATATTAAAAATGAGATTGACCATTAGAGGTGCAACGATGATCATGTTAATAAAAGATCAAACTATCAGAAAATATAAGATAGCCAAGCTAATAATGAGATCGAATACAGTATTATATTGATAGTCAAGATATTATCGACCACCAAAAGTCGTAAATTAAGGAGTGATTACAGAACATGAAGGTTTGAACTTTGAAGTTATAATACATTCTTTCATATCGTATGTTTTGTATTACATACGTGCAAGTAATACATATACAATCATAAACCAGAAGTTTATGGATCATAATTATTTAATTAGTTGGCATGACCGGTTAGACCACACCGAGTCAATAATGATGTGAAACATAATGAAGAACTAGAAGATTCTTCAAGATAATAATTAGCATGTAATGTTTGCTCTCAAGGGAAATTATATATTTGCAAAATAAACGAGGGTGTGTATACCTAAATATTCTGGAAGCGATTAAAGGATATGCATATTCCAACATGATACCATTTAGTGTTTTAAATCGATGCATCGTCTAAATGGTTATCAAATCCACAACCTGAAGCTTGTGTGATTGTAGCTTAGCTAATGTGATAGCAAGCATATTAATCCGGATTAGTATATTTATTTGTTAATAGTGAATTTGATTCCCAAGTTATTAATGATCATTGGAATAAGTGTTATTGTGATAACTGAACGTCTACTATTGGTTACAAAGCCAATAATCATGAGAGGGGCAAAAGTTCATTTAGGTACATGTAATTTTATATATAGTACCATCAATTCACATCAAGCCAATAAGTTATAGTTCTCCCCATACAGTTGGTTTTTGGTCAGAACCAAAGATGTCTCATCAAAGATTTTGGTTGTGCGACATATATTGAAACTCATCCACCACACCGCACAAAAATGGGACTTCTAAAAAGTTTGAGAATATGTTGGGTATAAATAATCGTCTAGACTTAAAGCCATTAGTGAGAAATTTGTTTATGGCTCATTGGTTTTAACTTTAGTGAATGAATGTTCCCAACATTAGGGGGAGATAACAAGCAGTTGGAAAGTGAAAAGTGAAATGAATTATCATGTCATCTTGATCCTCAGACTATAAACTATGAACTAGAAGTTTAAAGTATAATTCATTTACCAATATTAAAGAACAAATTACCAAACAAGTTCACTGACCTAAATAGAGTGACTGAGTAAGTCACATAATCAACTGCTTATGCTCCAGTTATATTTGTGTCCCAAGAGGACAACCACATATTTTGTAATGAGTCTATTGCACGCCTGAAGCGTGGTATACTAGTCAATTCCAATAATAAAATTCCTCGAAAATTGGAGCAAGTAATTAAGATGGTCAAGTCGAAGTTATAGTAATAGGATCTCCTGCAGAGACATTAGATATGATGGTTCAAGAAGAACCTCAGTTACATGAAAATAAAGAGATCTCGATAAGTTGTATCATGTCTAAGATATGTATGGAATCGAAATAAAAATCGACGTCGTTATACTTTTGTATATAATGTAGCGCTTAAAATGATTAATGATGAGGATCAAGATTTAAGATCTGCCTATGAAAGTATATTAAGAAATGATTAGCCAAAATTTGAAAGACGTAAATAAGGCAAAGCTGAATTCTCTAATGACATGGAAAGTATCTGGACCAACAGTACATACAACTGAAGTTGTAAAATATGTTGCACATAAACGGGTCTTTTATGCGAATTATGTGAAAATCAAATTGAGTGATATAAAGAAAAATTGGTGGCACAATAATTTTCGTAAAGACCTATGATTGATTATGAGGAGACGTTTTCTCCAGTGGTGGATTCATTAACTTTCCAATATTTTATTAGTCTAGTAATATAAAGAGAGAATTGATATTCGTCTTATGAATGTTATGTATCACTTGATACTGAAAGTTTACATGAAAGTCCCGAAGGATTAAATGATGTAGGTCATGTAAAGTAAGATCTCGAGAACAATGTGATCATTTATGCATATTCGGATTTGAATAGGCTATGAATATTTTACATGTTGGATATAATTGGAACTCCTGATGAGTTTTTAAAGCAATTGAGTGCTTAAAAAGTTAATTGAAACATCTTAACGATGTAATAATTGTGCACCAAGAAACATACATAGAAAACTTGTACCCGGTGATTGTGTCTCAAATAGTGTACACGCATGGTACAATATGGGTTTTGGAGATAAAAGCAAGTGTTCATGGCATTTTTGCATATGATATAGATATCAATGTGTTAAATGGGAAAATTTATGTAGCAAAACTTCTAAAGAGTGAAAGCACATGCATATTTGGATAAAATGGAAAGAATTCCATCATGGATTGATAATGCTAGAAGCATTAATGATGTCAAAACCTCAAGAACGTACTATATCAAGTTCATAGAATATGTATGGACTAAAATAGTTAAATCGAGTGTTATACAACTCGAGATATTTGCATAAAGAGGGATATAAGTTTGATTAAATTAGCCATGTTTTATCGACGTTCTACTTTTAAAAGTTCACTATAATCGCAGTTTACAGTGATGATGTCTAGGCATCATCGAGAGAAAATGTCAAGCTTTTAGAGGGATAATTTTTGAATGACCTCGGCACGGTCTAATTATTACTCGAGCTGCAGTTCGAGTATGAGTATATATGTAATTATATTTTACTAATCCCTCAAATACATCTAGAAGATGATGTTTGTATATTTTAGTATGTACATAGTTGAACCTTAAAGTATGTTAAAGGTTGTTAAGTCATTTGTTATAAGAAATGCTTATTATTATCTCCTACCAAAGTAGAGATTCTCATTCTAGAAGTACCACCGTTAAATGCATAAGTGCATTAATGTGTTTTGCTAGCTATGTATGGTTATAATATCTTTCACTTGAGCTTATTGTCATGATATAACCTTTGTCAAGCGAAGAGACATTGGAATGAGTTCAAAGAAATATTTTAGGTATAAACGATATTTGATTATATTTTACTAACCCATCAAAACAAGTTTGGTTAGTCTTGTAGATGCAGGAATGTAAAAAACACACAGTCGTGGACATATGATAATTTTTGGAAGGAGGCACCTAAAGTCTCGTTAGAAGATTATACAACATTGCTCAACATAAAGGATTGCACATTAAGGGATCAAGCGACAAATCATTCGCTACAAAGGCTTTATTCAACTTTCAAGGAAGATGGACACACGTCACTTAAAGGATACATGTTAAAATGAGGGGGAGACTTATTCAAGTTGCACTCTTTTTCCCTTGGCTAAGTTTTGTCCCATTGGGTTTTCTTAGTAAGGTTTTTAATGAGGCAAAATACCTGATCCAAAAGTATCAGGGGGAGAAAATGCGCGCTACACTCTTTTTTCCTTAGCTGAGGTTTTGTCCCACTGGGTTTTCCTAGCAAGGTTTTTAACGAGGCAACACCACCAAGCGTATAATGCATTGTTTTCTTTGATCACGTGGATAGTCAAGGGGGAGTGTTATAAATAAACTATATTATGGTGAGTATCCACATTCTAACTCCCGTCTGTTCGTGTCCTTTATATTAATGTAAGAACACTATATATAGAGGTTCTTTGTATTGCATGTTTACATCTCAATGAATACGAATTCCATATTCTATATTTCTCTCTACAATAAATATAATCCTTGTTCTTATCAGTATGTTAGTTGCTAGTAGGTCGTTGTTTCACAACGGTATGTATATACTTCCAGCACTTATTCAATTTTCTTCTTTCATTTCGAAATATCTATAAAACCACTTTCATTTTAAACCAGTCTGATGATTCCATTTGAATAGAGTCAATTAAATCGAATGGTTACGAGATATTTATTTTATTTTTTTAATTTATTTTCCTTCCAAAATTTATTACTAATTCATTATATTACTTTAGACTTCATAATTTGTTTGTTACATATCTTGTTTTAAATACATACACACAAATGGAGGAGGAGGTTTATTGTGGAAATAAAAAAGGTGGGTAATTCAGATCAAACGAACTTCAATTGAACTCATTCTAACGATTTTAGAATTGTCTGGTAGAATTCTAAATATATATATATATATATATATATTTAAGGTTTAGAGTACCATAAGGTTTATAAAATTTTGCTTCAGAGTTTAATTATCTTTAGGTTTACCGTTAGGGTTTATGTTTTACCGTTAGGGTTTAGGACTTAATTAAGGTTTACCTTTAAAGTTTAGTCTTTGGGCTTATAGTTTATATTTTAAGTTTAGCTTTAGTGTTTAGTTTTATGGTTCAGTGTTAGAATTTAATGTTTAGTTTTAGAGTTTGGGATTTAGGGTTTAAGGTTCGACAAGACGGTTCCAGCATTAATATAATGAGCTCAATTGGAGTTCGCTTGAGTCGGTTTTCATCTGGTTCCTCACTTTTTTAGAGTTCCCTAATTAATCAACCCATTTAGATATGTGTGTGTTGTGTAAAATTTTTATGGCACCATTTTGTTTTTTGATATGATTGGCTTAGTCAGCGGACTAGTAAGACGACTTGCTAGATGACGAGGTCGGATTAAGAATAAATTAACTTCAATTAAAGTAGTTAAAGGTCATATAAAATAATACAAACTAGTTTATTACACAGCGCCGCGTTGCGGCGCGTTCAACCAAACCGTTCTTGGTTGTGATAATACGTACGTTTTATATTACTACTCATAACACGATCACGCTAAACTGAATCATTCCTGGTGTATTTAATTAGTTTAGTTATAAATATGAAAGATGGAATTAACAGAGAGAAATTGTGAAAAATCTTGAAACGAAAGTAACAAATAATGCATTAAACAAAATATTTATGCTAAAAGAAGGATACATAAGCATGATTTCCTAAAGAGCCAAAAAGGACTTCATCTCCTGATCTCAAAACGCAACTTGTAGCCTTTTTTTTATAACCCCCCCGTTAACATAAACGTATCCCTTGCTTCCTTTGCTTTCAAGAACTGCTATAGAACTGCCTTCTTACTGATCATGTAACAATAAGTATTCATACTGCAAATAACAATCCTAAAATTCATGTGAAATGTTTCTTCTTAATGTGATGTGAATCGCTAAACGGGTGGCATGAAATATTAGTATATTACCCAATACCTCATTGAGCCTGATACCGCAAAGAACCGCGCTTACATCCTTAATCACAACATTTGCATTCTTGTTTGACCCGATAAAAAAGGTTGGTGTATAAGCAGTCATGCTTTCATTGCTTTGGTTCTGCAAGAAACAATGCATGCAAATAATCTAGTCATTTGATAAAAATTCAAGAAACTTAACTTACGCGTATGTCTAGTTAAAAATTCTACAATTAAAAATTGAAAATGTATACGAAAAAACATAAACTAATTTTGTATGTGTTCATATGTCACAGGTTAACTCAAATAATCATAAGAATATGCAACTATGTATCTGTTAACTATGAATGTTGATGGTTGTTATGGAGTGAAACTAATCTTTTTAATAATATTTTCTTTTACTAAAATATCATTACTAATTAATATTACAATTAAAAAAATGATGTTCCAGTTATCATATTCATGTAGCGTCTCGATGCTTTATACTTATTAACCCCGGCGTTGCGGGTGCGGGGTTCGTAAAACCATGCTAAGTAGTAGGAAAACAACGACCAAAAACAAGGAAAACCGTAAAACAAAAACTCGAATTTATACTAACCAGTGAAGTCTGAGCAAGAAGGTTGCACCAAGGTCTCACGATTTCAGATCTTTGATAATGAGTCTTCCATGAAGTCACTGCCCGCGGATTCTCCGTTAAAACCGGCACCGACCGTTCAACAAAATCAATACAAAGACTTAGCTTCAAATCTTTTAACCAGTTATTAATTCAGACATCTTTGCAACAGTTTACCACAATGAAGTTAGCATACATGCACACCGCCGAGACATGTGCTATATAGTTATAGAAACATAATTTTCTTCTAAACCTTAACTGATCATATATGATATAACTGAACTCATTGACTCATCTACAGATTTATTAAAACTATAAGCAAGGTAAATTATGCCCACAAAGTTGTCAAAATCATAAACTTCAAAAAATAGAAATATCTATAATTTTTTGAATAGCAAGTAACCCATTTTTCTTTTTAATATAATACATAACCAACTTAAAAAACTGAGCTACAAGATCATACTAATTATTTAAACCTCTAGTAATCAGATAATAAAAATATATATGGCCACTCAAAAGTGTTTATCCGCAATTTGTATACACGATAATCAGATAATGGGTTTGCAAACACAAATGCCCCCATTCAAACACTCAAAAGTGACTACGCGTGCTTTTAAAAACGCAATAGTAAGAATGATCGGTTTTCAAATGCCATCCCAAACACCCCATTAATCGCAATAGTAAGAGTGAAAGTACAAAATGTTATTGCTTTTGCTGGTATAAATAAATCTGTGAATGAGGAACAACACTAATATGATCCGACAATTGCAGAAAAATCACACATTGTGATCACTAAAATGAATCTTTTTTCCGAACGGGACAATTCTACACCTGAATCCTTCTAGATTTAATAATTCGGATTGTAACAACCACGATAGCAGGGTGTACATTTTTCTCCTTCTCTTCATGTAGACATACATGAAATCAAACAAATATATTACAAATCTAGATGAAATCAATGAAACAGAACCATACCTCGAATGAAGACAAAATTTTGACAACTTTTGCTTCTTGCTTTGTGGCCGTCAGATCAGCCGGCGGTGCCTGAATAAAAAAGAGACGGTGAAGAGGAAAAAACATAAACGAAATAAAAAACTCTAATCTGAACCTAGGTTTTGCTAATCACAACTTTAAGACCTAGAAATATCTTACCTCGTCATTGCTACATTCACGTTCACCGGAACCCTAGGGTTTCAGCTGTTGATCTGAATCGAAGACGCCGACCCTAGAACCCACAGTCGTCATTATCGGCTTCATCTACCACCGATAACATTATATCATGCTTAACCCTCGTCCATCACCGCCTTCAACCATCGTTTCACGCATCCAAACCACCACAACCCACCACCGGTCTGACCGAAGGCAAAGACGATTGTCGGCAGGAGACAATGGTCGTTCCACCATCACCGCCGCTCCTCTCTCTCTCTCTCTCTCTCTCTCGTTCTATGGCTGCTCTCTCTCTAATCTGGACTTCGAACCAGTTGGAGTGGTGGAGGGCGTGATGTATAACCACGTGTCAGGTAGGTGTAAGAATGTAAAGTTCCTAAACTACCTTGAGACTGTTCATTTTACTGTTCATTCAGTTTAGTTTTTAATATGTATATAATTACTTAGTGTTGAATTTCTAAATATATATATAACTCTGCTACTGTTCAAATTCACCATTTTGCCCCTGAGAAAAAAGACAAAATAACCAGATTTATTAGCCAAATATCAGGTAATTTGATTTTTGGACCAAATGGTAATAAAAGTGAAACCATAGGGACCCAGATTTAAAAGGTTTGAGTATTAGACTAAAATGACAAAAGTGACCAAATCTCAGGGACCAAAATATCAGTTTACACTAATAATAATTAAAAAGTAAAGGAAATAATTATTATTATAACATTAGAATAATAAAAGTATAAAAAAACCGTATATAATATTATAATATTAGAATTACTATTCATTGGCTTCTGTTTTTTAATATATAGATAATTATTATTATAACATTAGAATAATAAAAGTATAAAAAAAACTGTATATAATATTATAATATTATAATTACTATTTATTGGCTTCTGTTTTTAATATATAGATAATATATAGATAATTGCCCTTGAGAAAAAAGACAAAATAACTAGATTTATTAGCCAAATATCAGGTAATTTGATTTTTGGACCAAAATGGCAACAAAAGTGAAACCACAGAGACGCAGATTTAAAAGGTTTGAATTTTAAAATAAAATGACAAAAGTGACCAAACTTCAGGGACCAAAATAACAGTTTACTCTGATAATAATTAATAAGTAAAGGAAATGATTATTATTATAACATTAGAATAATAAAAATATAAAAAAAATGTATATCATATTATAATATTAGAATTACTATTTATTGGCTTCTGTTTTTAATATATAGATAATAACATAGCAATGGAAGTATGTTCTTGAAACATTTCCTTTTGTCAAAAGGTAATGAACCAACATTAACATGCTTTATATAAACATAGGGAAACTAGTTCGTCTAAGATTTGTGTTATTTTCAATACAATATTCACTGTCCAAAAAATCTTTTTTAGTACAACAGTAAACACATGCACAGATAAAGACAACTCAAGGAAATGGAAATCTTCCCTTCAAATTTAGACCGACTATTTTGTCCCTAAAACTGCCAAAAAGGCATTTAGGAATCATAGAGGCTAATGAGAATATATAATATACGATGGCCATTTTGTCCAATATTATTATGACCACTTTGCCTCAACATGGATAAAGATCACATGCAAAACAGAAACTGATGACATGGTAGCTCAAGCCTCAATAAATTGACTAAGTATATATAACAGTTTGAAGGGTTAAAAGGTTAAAAGGTTTAAAACCTGGGAACTTAGGTAAATAGCAAAACGAACGTGTACAGTAATCAGTCACTTTACTGATTACTTAAACAACTCTCCTACAGTCGCAAAAGTAAGCATGTGCACATGGAGTCCTCTTTTATCCGCAGGTCCGAACGCTTCAACCCCTAAAAGAGTAAGTCCCTGCAAGCCAGATTCACTAGTTAAAGGTTTCTCCTTTGAGAAACCTCTTTCCCTATAAATGACACTTCATTGAATACATTTTGGACATTCCAGATCAACTCAAATCTTCTTGGATCTCTGATCTTTCTTCTTATCTCTCGAGAACTTGGTTCACACAGGTCTCTCTTCTTCATTCCAACACAAACAATTTACTTACCTTTGCATCTAAGGCTGAACACCTTTAAGCCGAGGATCTTAGGTAAATAACAAACATAACTAGTGAACCTCTCTCCACGTCTTGCAAACGTGGGGGGATCCCACGACCTACGTTAGGCAAAATTCAACCCTTGAAGCCTTTTGCCTAACCAGTCTGATCACTACTCAAGGTCTCATTCTCGTTGTAACAACAAGTTGGCGCCCACCGTGGGGCTACGCCAGTCATTGCTCTCAAAAGAAGACCAGTTTAGTGTAGCTCCATTCTTCCTAAAATCGTCATGTCTGAAGGAGAATCTCCGGGGGAGGTGAACCAAGTTCCACGTACCTCTACCCCTAGCACTAGTCAAACTCATGTGGCTATACCAACTTCCTTCTCAAAACCGGGGAGCACTCCAATTGGAGCAGCATACCCCGAGTTTCTTACCTTCCAAACACCGACCCCGTCCCGTTCAGGAGTTCCATCTCCTAACGTCGGTGCTTCCAACACTCCCTCACGTATTGACCTTACCCCTGAAGGGGTCGCTAATAACTTTTTAGAGTTAAGGTCTCTCCTTAACCAATACGTGAGCAGGGAAAGAGACAAGGGAGTGAGGATTCATCTGGATTATGACAAGCCAGAACCATTGTTATCTCCTGGACCTCCTGCTCTTCCTTTTACGAGCTCACAACCGACTATATCCAGGAATGAAGCTGGTCCCATTTATCCACCTCCAAATCCCAGTCCATGTACCTACACAAGGCAAGATCCGATATCTTTTCCTCTATTTTCTTACCAACCAGTTGCAACCGGTGCTCCATTGGGGCACGAGCTAACTTTGGATCAGCTGTTACAATCTGCTGTTGCAAGCCTTCCACCTACGGCAACAACTACATGGGAGCAAGCTTTGTCTGTTCTCCCTTTGGCACAAAGTGCCGTCATGAGTGCTCCTTTAGGGATAAACTGTACAGTTGCACCCGGAAGCCTTCAAGGCTTCAACCTTATGCCCCAAATGATGGCTCAGATGATGGCAAGCTTCCCTTGGCAACACTTTATTAATCAAGTGCTGGCCACTCAAGGGAACAACAACAACAACACATGTCCAAGGGTGGAAGAGGATTTGGCCAAACCATACAAACCAAGCAATCTGTCATGCTTTTCTCATCAAATCGCTGATTATGACTTTCAAACCAGGATAAAGATGCCCTCCCACATACGAACCTGTGACGGAACGGAGGATCTGGAAGATCATCTTCAGATCTTCACAGGGGAAACAAGGATAGAGAAATGGTCCAACGCCGAGTGTTGCTTAATGTTTATGCAAACCCTTGTTTGGTCGGCCAGGATTTGGTTCAATGATTTTCCAGCTCGAAGCATTCAAACCTTCGACGATCTAAGCAAAGGTTTCTTAGCTAATTTCTCACAACAAAGGAGATATGTGAAGGATGCCACTGTGATCTTCCAGATCAAACAAAAAGATGATGAGAGCCTCAGGGATTTCATTGAGAGGTACAAAAAGGAGGGTTTAACATATGTGGGATCCGATGAAAAGATGAGGGTTGCAGGTTTTATGAATGCAATCACCTCTAAGTACCTTACCAGGGACTTTAACAAGTGCCTCCCCAAAACCTTGGAAGAAGCCCTTGAAAGGGCTGAAGCTTATATCAGGGGAGAAGAGGCGGTTGAAATTAAGGAGCAAAGAAAGAGGGGTCCCAGCTGGAGACACAATAGCCCCAGCCGAAAAAGAAGCAACTACGGTTATTATGATAGACAACCTCGGAGCTCAGACCCTCTAAGGTCTGAAGGTCGGAACCCTTCTGGAAAGGACAAGTGTCACACCCCAACCGATGGCGGAAACATCGGGGCATGACACTAAGCGAAACAGATTGTCCAGAAGTTTCCATAACAACTATGATTACCAATTATTTAAAGCAACACGTCCCATACCATGACAGAAAAAGTAACATAATTATTACAGACAAGATCTAGTCAAATTGTTCTGTTTTGACAACTCAGATTTCAAATACAGACAATTCGTTTATTATTCTAGACCTTTCCTAGCCTTGATTTCACAGCAAGCAAAGCATCTAAACACCTTAACCACCTGCCACATACGTTAAAGTAAAAGTCAATACACATAGTGTAAAGGTGAGCATACAAGTTTGGTAATAGCATATAGAGTTCGAAATCGTTTACGCATAACCAGCACGTACACAGAGTGAAATGAAGCACGTTAGTTATCGACATGAATCTATCGATACCAATGACTGCGGGTTAACTACCCAAGGCAGTTCGTAATACACACTCACCACAATGAGCCATGTAAGAAATTGTCCTTAACAACCCCTGAGTGAACAGGTGCTGAGTCCAAACTATAGTACTATCGTTGCTAAGGCAGGTAGACAACATTCCATGTGTAAACATAACAAACAAGCATTCATTAAGTCACGTATAACATGCAGTAACGGTTAGCGTGAAAGTATTGCGTAGTGTGTTCGATGTGATTTAGAATAAGTAACGTATGTAACACCCAAAAGCGCGTAAAGCAAAAAGGGTTCGAGTATACTCACAGCGATTGATGGATTGAAAGGAGCGCTAGATAGTAAGGTTAGCATGAATGGAATGATAGCATAAATGATAAGCAGCGCGTAAAATGATACAAAGTGTCATTGGATCGAACAACAATCTGATCGGGTGGCAATCCGATCGGGTGGCCGGTCGATCGGATGACAATCCGTTCGGGTGGTCACCCGATCGGGTGATCACTCGATTGGATAGTCACCTCGTTTGGGATGGATGTGTTTGTGTATGATGGCTTGTCTTTGAAGTTTTCATTGTAGCATTTTGAAAACATAGAAGTATCTCTACCTTTCAGGTCAGTCTATCGAACGACTGTTCGATCGGACAACAATCCGATTGGCGAGGCTTCTCAGGTTGAGAACAAATTCACAGCATGACGGTCACTCGATTGGATGGCTATCCGATCGGGTGGCAATCCGTTCGGAGTGAACATGTTGAAAATTATTAAGTCCCTAAACGCCACACGATCGGACAGTTACTCGATCAGATGGCAATCCGATCGGGTGGTAGTCCGTTTCAACATTCAGATCCTTAAATAGTTTGAGAAAATGGTTTAAGTATAGAACCAAGTGCAGCCCGATCGGACAGCCGGTCGATCGGGTGGCAATCCGATCGGGTGGTAACCCGATCGGACGGTAGTCCGTTCCGACGGTCTGATCGTTCTAACACTGGTTTCTGTTTGGAGTGTTGTAGTTTTGAATGAGACGTTTTGATGTCTTGTTTGTACAATAGAGCCCTTATCTCGTCCCAAGTGAGCTGGCCGGACAGGAATCACCCTGGTCCGAATAGTTCCCCGTTCGAGTCGGTTGTTTATGTTCAAAATCGAAATCAACATCTCGTGGATAGAATCCAGATCTCGAAGCAACACATCAACACGAAAGAGTATAAGGTTAGAACAAGCCCCGATTCTATCGGGTTTGAGTGCATTGAGTGTAAAAGAGTTGAAAGAAAGTTGGAAAACCATCTTTCAATCCTTTTCATCATGAATATGTTTAGATCTATGAAAGATCTTTGTTGATTTGTGTGGAAATCGTTCGGATCTAAGTTGTTCTTGGTGGATTGAAGCCAAAGTATGAAGTTCCCAAGAACACCATGATGACGTCATCCTAGAACACCTCAAATCTAGTGATTTCATAGTTAAAAGTTAAGATTCAAAAGATTGAAAGTGTAGGAGTGCGTGTAGATCAAGAAAGTATAAGATTTAGGTGGAAAACTTACAAGAATCGCGAGAAATCCGAAGAAAAGCGGGCTGGAGCGAGTAGGAGAGTGAGAGAGCTGTCAACATCAAATGATGTTGACATGAGGGGTATTTATAGGCTTTCCATAAAAGGAAAGGGGCATAAGTGGCTGGTCGATCGGGTGGTAACTCGATCGGGTGGCTGCTCGATCGAGTGGCAACTCGATCGGGTGGCAGCTCGATCGGCTGGCCACTCGATTGGAGTGAACGGCGCGACGAGTTTTGCGATTTCGATTCGCGTGTTGAGCGATGCGATGCGATGCGATAGAGTTTCCTATTCAAATTACTTTTAATCCCAACTACTATATCAACATACAATCATCCTTAATTGTCTTGCGTTTAGCGTTTGCGATTGAGTTTCGATTGCGTTTCGATTAATCACCATAACATAACACAAATAAACATGCACAAGTAACATATAAGGCACACACACACATAAGAACAATAACCAGATTGCGTAATTCGAGTTGCGAGTGCGATTGCGATAAGCGATAGAGCGATAAAACGTGTGATAAACATCGAATAAGCCTCGATTATTAATAAGTACTCCACATAATACAACTAATGTAAGAACATAAAAGACTATCTACAAGTCAAAGAAGTCAAAACAGGAATCAAGCAAGGAGTGACAGATCACAATTAGCAATCTTATCTCCC
Source organism: Helianthus tuberosus (assembly GCA_030545235.1). Taxonomy (NCBI): domain Eukaryota; kingdom Viridiplantae; phylum Streptophyta; class Magnoliopsida; order Asterales; family Asteraceae; genus Helianthus; species Helianthus tuberosus. The sequence continues at coordinate 23,655 of JARYGA010015217.1, read as the reverse complement.
TTTGACTTCAATCTTGACTTTAACTTTGACTTTCAAAACACGGGGTGTTACAGCCTCCCCTAGTTGAGGGAATTTCGTCCCGGAATTAGGCCGAAGCCGTAACCAACAACTGTGGGTACTTCGCCTTCATGTCGCTTTCGAGTTCCCAAGTGAACTCTGCGCCTCGTTTGCCTTCCCATCGGACTTTCACAATAGGAATGCGCGAGCGTCTGAGCTGCTTGGTTTGGCGATCCATGATTTCGACAGGCTTCTCCACGAAGTGTAGTGTTTTGTTTACTTGGAGGTTTTCTAGAGGTACAATTAATTCATGCTCAGCCAGGCACTTTCGGAGGTTCGAAACATGGAAAGTCGGGTGGACGTTACTAAGTTCCTCTGGTAGTTAGAGTCTGTAGGCGACTTTTCCAATCCTTTCCAGAATCTTAAAAGGTCCAACATATCGAGGCGCTAGTTTCCCTTTCTTGCCGAATCTGACCACACCCTTCCAAGGTGATACCTTTAGGAGTACGTAGTTGCCAACATCAAATTCAAGGGGCTTGTGTCGTCTATCGGCGTAACTTTTCTGACGACTCTGAGCTTTTAGCAGGTTGTCTCGAATTTGGAGGACTTTGTCAGTCGTTTCTTGTAATAGCTCAGGACCGGTTAATTGCGAGTGCCCGATCTCGTGCCATACAATAGGCGATCGACATTTTCTTCCGTATAAAGCCTCAAATGGTGCCATTTGAATGCTAGAATGATAACTGTTACTATACGAGAATTCGACCAAAGGTAAGTATGCGTCCCAATTACCACCGAAATCGATGACACACGAACGAAGCATGTCTTCAAGGGTACGAATCGTTCTGTCAGTCTGACCGTCGGTTTGGGGATGAAATGCGGTACTTAGATTGAGCGTAGTACCGAGAGCCGTTTGAAACGTTTCCCATAGACGCGAGGTAAACCGAGCGTCGCGGTCAGAGATGATGTCGTGAGGCGTCCCATGTCGACAAATGATCTCGTCGGTGTAGATTCGGGCTATTCTTTCTACCTTGTAGTCTTCTCGTATTGGCAGAAAATGAGCAGATTTGGTCAAACAGTAAACGACAACCCAGATGCTATCGTGACTTGATAACGTGCGTGGAAGTTTAGTTATGAAGTCCATAGCTATACTTTCCCACTTCCACATCGGGATCGGGGGTTGCTCAAGTAAGCCAGAGGTTCTTTGGTGTTCAGCTTTGACTTTCGAGCAAGTCAGGCACTTTCCGACATAGAGGGCGATATCTCTCTTCATGCCCGACCACCAGTACTTGTAGCGAAGGTCCTGGTACATTTTGTCGGCACCGGGATGAATAGAATATCAGGATTTGTGGGCTTCGTCCATCAAAATCTGTCGTAAATTGGTCTGCTTAGGGATCCAAATTCGGTCCAGAAAGTGGAATATCCCATTCGACTTATTCACAAGCTAGGCTCCATCGTGGTAGATCCTTTCCTTTTTCAAAGTGCGCTCATTAAAACAAGCATGTTGGGCTTCGCGGATGAGGGTTTCGAGATCATATTGGGCTTGGATATTACGAATGCTGAGCAGATAGCTCCGTCTGCTGAGAGCGTCGACAACGACATTTGCTTTGCCAGGATAATAACGGATCTCGCAGTCGTAATTATTGAGAAGTTCTACCCATCGGCGTTGACGCATATTAAGTTCCTTTTGGTCAAATATATGTTGTAGGCTCCTTGATCGGTGAAGATCGTACACTTGGTACCATACAGGTAGTGTCGCTAAATTTTAACGCAAAAACAACTACGCCTAGCTCGAGATCATGGGTTGTATAGTTCTTCTCGTGGATTTTGAGCTGACGAGATACGTAAGCGATAACCTTGTCCCGTTGCATGAGGACACAACCAAGACCAAGGTTTGAGGCATCACAATAGACAATAAAGTCGTCGTTTCCGTCGGGCAAAGTGAGAACAGGAGCATTGCAGAGCATATGCTTGAGGGTTTGGAAAGCAGACTCTTGTTCAGTTCCCCAAACAAAAGGCTTGTCTTTATGCGTGAGAGCGGTAAGCGGCACAACGATTTTTGAGAACCCTTCGATGAATCGACGATAATAGCCCGCTAGTCCGAGAAAAGAACGGACTTCAGACGGGTTCTTTGGTGTAATCCAACTCTTAACTGCTTCAATCTTCGCGGGATCGACGTGAATACCTTGACTATTGACAATGTGACCTAGGAACTGAACTTCCTCTAGCCAGAATTCACACTTGGAGAACTTGGCATAGAGTCGATTCCCCTGGAGTAGCTCGAGAACCAAACGTAGATGTTGCGCGTGTTCAGCTTTCGACTTGGAATAGATCAAGACATCATCGATGAACACGATGACGAAGCGGTCGAGATATGGTTTGCACACACGATTCATTAGATCCATGAAAACCGCGGGTGCGTTGGTTAAACCAAAAGGCATAACAACGAATTCATAATGGCCGTATCGAGTTCGGAAAGCAGTTTTGGGAATATCCTCCTCTTGGATGCGTAGTTGGTGATAGCCTGAGCGTAGATCGATCTTTGAGAAACACGTGGCACCTTGTAGCTGGTCAAACAAATCATCAATTCGAGTTAGGGGATAGCGATTCTTGATAGTCAACTTATTCAATTCCCGATAGTCGATGCACATCCTGAACGTCCCATCCTTCTTTTTGACGAAAAGGACTGGCGCGCCCCAAGGAGAGGTGCTCGGGTGAATGAAGCCTTTATCAAGTAGTTCCTGGAGCTGACTAGAGAGTTAACGCATCTCAGATGGAGCGAGTCGGTAAGGAGATTTGGCAACAGGGTTGGCTCCAGGGATGAGGTCGATACGAAAGTCGATATCACGACTTGCCGGTAACCCGGGAAGATCATCAGGAAACACATTAGGAAATTCACGAACCACAGGAACGTCCTTCACTCTGGTCTTTCCTTTCTTTCCCTTCACCGCTACTACAATATTAGCTAAGAAAGCTCTGTATTCCTTGCGGAGATACTTGCTAGCTTGGACACAAGACATGAGCTTGAGACCTTTCGAAGCAGTTTCACCATAAACACACAATATCACCATTCATGAGCGAGAATCGAATCATCTTATCAAAGCACACAACTTCAGCATGGTTTTCACGAAGAAGGACCATGCCTACTATGACGTCAAAACTTCCGAGTTGCATCGGAATAAGGTCGATTGGGAAGATGTGATTGTTGAGCTCAAGAGTACAATCACGAAGAACGGAATTGACGGTGACAGTTCTTCCGGTGGCGACTTTGACATCGAACGTTGAGGGGAGATGGGAGCGCTTACGACTAAGGAGCTTCTCGAATTCGAACGACACAAATCAGTTATCGGCTCCAGTATCAAACAAACACAAAGCATAAATACCATTCACAAGGAACGTACCATTGACCACATTGTTGTCGGCCTGGGCTTGGCGCGCATTGATGTTGAAAGTTCGGGCACGGGCGGCTGGTTGCTGTTGCTGCTGAGGCTGTTGTTGCTGATGCTGCTGATGCTGCTGAGGCTCTTGTTTCACAACCCTGTTCGGGCACATGTTCGCGAAGTGGTTGGGATCACCACACATGAAGCAGACTCTGGCATTGATCGTGGGTGCCTGAGCCGCTTGTTGGCCTTGAGGAGCTGGAAGCAGAGCTTGATGAGCAGTGGCTTGGGCTGGTGCTTGTCGAGGACCAGTACGACAGTTGGCGGTAAAGTGGCCGTACATGTTGCAATGCACGCAAAATCTGCAGGCGATACCCACCGGGTGATGATAAGTACTTGTGGGGCAAGCAGGGTAGGGACCAGTGTAAGCACGCTTTGCTGGCGGTGCATATGTAACTAGTGCTGATCGGTGCTGAGATTGCTGCTGAGCCGATACGGCTTGAAGCGGGGCAGCATTGGTAGTGACAGCACAGTTCTTGTTACTGGAGCTGCTGTTGTTGTTCTTCTTCTTGCGGCGAGAGGCTTTCGATGACTGAGCGGTGGCGGTTTCGGTAGTTGGTGCGGCGGTAGCTTGGTGCAAGTTCTTGGTAGTTTTATCCCAGAAGCCAGCTTTGACTCGCTTGTCGTTGATTTCCGAGGCAAGCAAATAAGTCTCTTCGATTGTTACTGGCTTTGCGGCATGAACAAAATCTGCAACACAGTCTGGCAGAGCTCGAATGTACTTCTTGATTGTCATGTCGGTGGTCTTCACTTGATCAGAGCAGATAATATTGAGCTGCTTGAATCGTGCAATTAATGCAGCATTGTCACCATCCTTCTGCTTCAGATACCAGAATTCGTCCTCCAACTTTTTGCGCTAATGGGGAGGGCAGAACTCATCGAGTATGACGTTCTTCAACTCATCCCACGACAGACCATAAGCTGCGTCATTTCCGCGTTTGTTCCTCTCGGCCGTCCACCAGTCTAATGCGCGAGACTGGAAGACGCCGGTAGCATTCAGAGTGCGGAGATCGTCAGGACATCCACTCTTACACAGAGTGACTTCGATCAAGTCGAACCATTGAAAGAAGGCCGTAGGGCCATCTTCGCCAGTGAACTCTTTCGGTCCGCATGCTTTAAACTGTTTGAAACTAAAGGCGGCTTTAGGAGTAGCTTTAGGAGCTTCGGTTCTGGACTCTTCAGACGATTTGCTCACATTCTCGTATATTTCACTCACAATCTGAGGAACAACCTTTGCTACTTGCTTAGCGACAATAGCAGCAAGGCGTTTGTCTCTCTGTTCTTGACGAGTAATTCATGGGTGACGACAGTGTCTGCAACAGACATCGTCATGGGGCTTAGTCACAATATAATCGAATCTCACCTCACACGTCTTAATACTACTAAAGCTAAAGAATACGATCATGTAAACACGTAGGCACATAATCACAGTTTCACATAAGCACAGAAGCACATAAGCATGTAAGGCACAAAACCACAACAGCAAAGAAGCACATAATCACAAGAGGCAATCAAAATACAGAAACCTATCATTCAAGGCTCGCGAGCGTTTGAGTATAGTGATCGCGATTAGCATAGCGAGTAGTATAGTATAAGCGAATGACATAGCAAGCAACTTAGCGTACGATGGTTCCTCGTAGTAGTAGCGATTTGTTAACGGGATGCGGTGTGTTGTGCGTGTCGTGCGAAGCAAAGGCGTTAAATTGAAACCAGTAGTACCCCCAATACGCTAACAAATAAGCATATAGGCCACATTAAAACACATAAAATCCTCATAAAACGTCGAATATTAGAGTCGGCAGTAGCGAGCTCAGAATCGAAACAGATAAAAATCGAGAATAGATTGTCTGCTGCTATTTAGACATCGACTAACCAAAGTGATTCGACTATTCACAAGGACCGTTCTGTGCACACTTGACCTTCGGAACTGTCCTCTCACCTCGAATCTGGGCGAATGGCACGCATCCTTCCAGTTTCAGCGTGACTGCTAGTCGTTGGAGTCCGTCGAGACTTTGGTGAGAGTTTGGTAAAACAAAGTAGAGATCGGAACAAGTCGTCGAGGTTTGGGTTTCACCCTGACTTAATGACTTCGTTCCTGTTTTTGATAAAACGGAGGAGAAATTATTCGTCAAAGTATGGATTTCACTCCTGATTTGGCACAATTTCTCCCGTTTGTAGATAAAAAGCGGGTTGGACAAGCAATTCAGTCGAGAGTTTGCGGTTTTCACACCTAATCTTGACCTAGTTGCTCGTTCATTTTCGAAAAATTAGAGTGCAGTGATAGTGTAGCGTAGGCGAGAATAGCGAGAAATAACAAGTAAAATCGTGAATAACCCCTACAAGGTGTGCACAAGTCGGCCTGTTGGTACCTAACTATAGACTAGGCCGTTTCTAAGACATCGACCCGGACTAGGTCGAGTCTTGCCTAATTCCCTATAGTTATGGCTCTGATACCAATCTGTCACACCCCAACCGATGGCGGAAACATCGGGGCGTGGCACTGAGCGAAACAGATTGTCCAGATGTTTCCATAACAACTATGATTACCAATTATTTAAAGCATCACGTCCCATACCATGACCTAAAAAGTAACATAATTATTACAGACAAGATCTAGTCAAATTGTTCTATTCCTACAACTCAGATTTCAATTACAGACAATTCGTTTATTGTTCTAGACCTTTCCTAGCCTCGATTTCACAGCAAGCAAAGCATCTAAACACCTTAAGCACCTGCCACATACGTTAAAGTAAAAGTCAATACACATAGTGTAAAGGTGAGCATACAAGTTTGGTAATAGCATATAGAGTTCGAAATCATTTACGCATAACCAGCACGTACACAGAGTGAAATGAAGCACGTTAGTTATCGACATGAATCTATCGATACCAATGACTGCGGGTTGACTGCCCAAGGCAGTTCATAATACACACTCACCACTGTGAGCCATGTAACAAATTGTCCTTAACAACCCCTGAGTGAACAGGTGCTCAGTCCAAACTATAGTACTATCGTTGCTAAGGCAGGTAGACAGCATTCTATGTGTACACATAACAAACAAGCATTCATTAAGTCACGTATAAGATGCAGTAACGGTTAGCGTGAAAGTATTGCGTAGTGTGTTCGATGTGATTTAGAATAAGTAACGTATGTAACACCCAAAAGTGCGTAAAGCAAAAAGGGTTCGAGTATACTCACAGCGATTGATGGATTGAAGGGAGCGCTAGAGAGTAAGGTTAGCCTGATCAGAACGATAGCATAAATGATAAGCGGCGCGTAAAATGATACAAAGTTTCATTGGATCGAACAGCAATCCGATCGGGTGGCAATCCGATCAGGTTGCCGGTCGATCGGATGACAATCCGTTCGGGTGGTCACCCGATCGGGTGATCACTCGATTGGATAGTGTTGGGATTGAACCCTATCAGAAGAACAGATAATTAAAGCCAAAACTGGATCAGAGTAGTGGATCCAGAATAAGCAGATGTTATGTATACAAGTCTCTCCCCTTGAAAGTGGTTTCAACATCTGCTGACCTCCAAACTACTGATCTCTACTAAACAGCTGACCTACAACTGTTGTCCAAGTCAAAGACCGATGGAAGACTAAAGCACTGCTGATTCAATCTACTGCTATGGGTCAAGATCTGCTGATCATGACAAGTACTGCTGGGTTCACATCAATGGAAGGGTGCAACAGTAGTTTAGTTTATATTATGAAATGTAATGTACAACAGTAGTTAGTATAGCAGAGGTTGTATAGATTAGATGTTAGAGTTTGTTACGAGGTTAGATGTCACTTTCATGGTGACGTCAGCTTAGATGCTTCAGTGGTTTGCTCGTGCCTATAAATAGAACAGTGCTCTGTACTGTTCTATTAGCTCTTCACCATCTTTCTCCTGCACGAACAAATCACCGTGAGCTCAGGCTGAGGGGGAGTTTGTTACATACTTGCAATTGTAATTGAATCTTGTAATAAATTCAAGCATTCGGTTCAATGTTAAACTTGTATGTTAAAAGCAATTCTCTCGTTTGATTGTGTGCAAAGTTTGCTTCCATTTTATTCCGCTGCACTACTCATTCATTATTCATCTTAATTCAAATGTAAAACACAATCAAAACCAAACTCAGATCCTAACAATTGGTATCAGAGCTTGGATAGTCAAATTTGATTTAACAATCATTTTGATATAAATAGTTCAGCTCATAATCGTTGATATCGATAGTTTGTTCGTTTTGTTGAAAAACAGAACAAGGTTTAATCACCAACAAAGTTGATTAATAAGTGCCTGTAAAACAACCAGGATGACGTCACAATCACAAGATGATAAGAATAACATTGGCTCTCTTTTCAAACCACCCATGCTTAAACGTAATGAATACAACATCTGGCAGAGAAGGATGGGTCACATCCTTGCTCAACAGAACACTGGATGTTGGAGGTCTGTTGTTTTTGGTCCCCATGTTCCTATGGTGCCAAGTGATGAGGATGCAAAGAAGTTCGCACCTAAACCATCTTAAAACTATACTGAAACTGATTTTCAAAAGTTAGAACTCGATGCCAAAGCATATAGCATCATAGCATCTGCATTACCCAATGAGATCTATGCTGAACTGTTACATTGTAACAGTGCCAAAGAGCTATGGGATGCACTGAAGGAACATTTTGGGGGAACAGAAGAAGTTATTGAAAACAATAGGGAAATTCTGAATCAGCAGTATGAAACATTTTGTTACATCAAGGGTGAATCATTGACTCAGCAGTTTGAACGATTCAGTTGTCTCATTAGTGAACTAAGGCTTGTTAAAGTAACATTTCCAAATTCAACTCAAAATAGTAGGTTCCTTAGATCACTACCAGAAAAATGGGATACCATTGCATTTGTTACTAGAAACTCTGCTGAGTTCAAAGATCTGACCCTGACCCAACTTCATGGTAGACTCCTGACCTATGAAAGGGAGTTAAACCAGAAAAAGTAGTTGCAAGAGTATGGAAAAGTTGCTGATGATTACTCATTTGGCAGCACAACTCTTTTTGGTCAGGAAGAATCTGGTAGCAGTAGTAAGGATCAGGGTTATGATCACTTTATTGATATAACTGCTGGTGGAAATTTCAACAACCCTGATTCTCACTCTGCAAATTATGCTTTTACTGCAAATTGTGAAAACCAGATGTCAGATAACTTGTGTTTTGAACTCAATGATTGGCAACACTTTGATCCCACTGACTTAGAAGAGATGGACATTTTGCATAAATTGGCTTAGCTTAGTGTAAGAACTAGCAAATTCTACAAAAGAACAGGAAGAAAATTCCTAGGGTTACATGGGAATTTAAAAGTGGGGTTGGATAAGTCAAAAATTAAGTGCTATAAGTGCAATAGGCTAGGTCATTTTGCTAGGGAATGCAGGAGTCAAACCACTGGTCCAATAATGACTCATCCCAGCTCAAACCCTAGACCACAACATCAAAGCACTGTGCACTATACCCAATATACCCCTGCTGCCCATGTTAACACTGCTTACTATGCTGCAACCCCTGTGCCTGTGCATTATGTTCAAACCACTGTTCCACAAATTCAGTATGTTCAAACCCCTGTCCCTCAGGCACAAGTGCAACCTGTTGCACCTCAACCAGCTGCTCCAACAGTAACACAACCAGATCAGCAAAGCTTTTTCACTCAAGGCTTTGTTGACTGGAGCAGTATGCCTGATGAGCTTAGTGATGAAAATTTTGCACTCAATGCTTTTAATGATCCTACTAATGATGAATTTTGTTTGATGGCATTAGAGTCTATACCAGAAGGGGTAGAAACTGAAGGTGAACAACTAAGTGCTGAAACAGTGGATGAAGTGACTGAAGCAGTGGTTACTGCAGTTGTTGGTGAACTACTGCTGGGAGAAAATTCAGAAACCCTGATTGAACCACTGTCTGACCCCTGGTCCGAAGAAGTCAAAGAAGAAAAGGAAGAGAAGAAAGCAGGTGAGAAAGAAGATAGAGTTGATGAAGAAGGTGATCATCAATGTGATTGTGCCATGATGTCTGGTGCTAAGGTAACACCTCAAGTTCTTGAAAAACTATGTTTAGACAAATGTATTATTGCATTTGCTAACATCAAAGAGGTAAATGAAAACCTTAGGGATAAAGTCTTAACTGATGAAGTCAAATTTGAAAAGTTATTAAAAGAACTTAGAAACAAATTGGCTGAAAAAGACAAAGAAATCAGCAGTCTCAAAGAAGAGCAGAGCATAACCAAGACTCAACTCCAAACTATGGTAGAAAAATACCAAGTTTGCAAAAAGGAGTTGGAGTCCACCCAGATCACTTGTGAAAGATGGGTGGAATCTTGTAAAGGGTATGAGGTTATGCTTGAGAAACAGCTTGAAAGCAATGTCAAGTTTGGTGTAGGATATAGAAAATATGATGATCTTGTAAACACTGCTGGAAAACAAGCTGGTTCATCTGAAATTAAACCAACCAACAAGAATGGCCAAGAGGTTAAAATAACTGACAAACTTGGTAACAAAATCACTTTGGAAAGATATGTGGGGTCCTCAACTTTTGAGGAAATTGAGAAATACCAATTTAAACCCACATGGTCTGATGAGTGTGACATTCTTGAAAATTTCAAGCCTATGGACTTTACAACCACTGATGGTGTCACAGCTCCAAAAGCAAAGGTCATTCCTATCAAAGACATCCCAACAGTGGTTCAAAACTCTGTTGCTAAGGAGTCTGAGAAAAGGAAGAAAAGAGAAAAGATAAAAAACCTATTTTGTGATTTTTGTGAAAAGAGGAACCATCTAACAAAAGACTGTTTTCATCTAAAAGCATATGATCTAAACAAAACAAGTGTTATTGTACCTGCTGAAAGCTGCACCATCTGTGGTAAATCAAACCACAAAACTCAAGCATGTGTGTATCTTAAAAACTTTGATGTAAAAAAGAATGTGTACACTGCTAAAACATCCTTGAGTCCATCAACATCATCTGTCAAATTCACCAAAAACCAACCACTGTTTGTGCCAGTCCAAACAGCTGTTACAAAACAGCTGAATCAAACATCTGTCCAAAGAGATGTTCAAGTGACTGATGCACCCCCTGCCAATCAATACAGAAGGGCAAGGAACAATCATCCTACCAAAGGATTCCACACGTTTATGAGACCAACAAAAGGACCTCTAAACCAAGAGTGAACAGGCATCCTTTTGGTTACCAGCAGGTGATTGGTCAAGAACCCCAACAGTGGTTAGAGAAAAACAGTCCTAAAACTGTCCAAACCCCTGACCTAACCACTGCCCATGCATCTGAACTCATCCCAGACACTGTTGAGACCCCATCCAAAGCCTTATTGGCTTTGGAGACCCTAATGAACTAATCCTTTTACTTCATGTGCAGGGAGCTTCTGCATGCTTAGATAGTCTTTGGTATGTAGATAGTGGAGGCTCCAGGCACATGACAGGATGTAAAGCCCTTCTTAAAGATTTCAAAATCCATGGAGGAGGTGATATATCCTTTGGAAATAATAGTAAAGGGAAAGTTCTAGGGTCTGGTACAGTACAATCTGGTAATGTAAAATTTGAAAATGTCAATCTGATAGACAATCTAAAATTCAACCTCATGAGTGTTTCACAAATGAGTGACAAGGGGTATGGGTCATTCTTCACAAAGTAGTGTTGTAGGATTGTTGGACCAGAAATGGTTGAGAAGATTGAAGCAATAATAAAAATTGGAAAAACCAAACTTGTTGCTCAAAGAAGTGGCAATGTTTATGTGGTGGATATGTCAAAAGAGAGCCCCAGAACTGATGCATGTCTGTTCTCAGCTGCATCAAACAAAGAGACAGAACTATGGCACAGAAGATTGGGGCACACAAATCTCAAGACAATCACTGCCATTTCAAAACAGGGGTTAGTAAGAGGTTTACCTCAAAAACTGTTCACCTGTTCTGAGCATTGTGTTTCCTGCCTAAAAGGAAAACAACAAAAAAGCTCCTACAAATCCATTGATGAGTCCAAAACAACCAAATGTTTGCAAATGCTTCATATGGATTTGTTTGGCCCAATTAAAGTCATGAGTCTTAAGAAAAAGAGGTATTGCTTGGTTATTGTTGATGACTTTTCTAGGTTTACATGGACTTACTTTTTACACTCAAAAGATGAGACTGCAGGTATTCTGCAAAACTTTGTGAAACAGGTTGAAAAACAGTTTGACCTTCCAGTGAAAATCTTCAGAAGTGACAATGGCACGGAGTTCAAGAATAAGGAGTTGGATGATTTTTGTGTGTCAAAAGGAATTGTGAGGCAATACAGCATTCCAAGAACACCAGAACAAAATGGGGTTGTTGAAAGAAAGAACAGAACTTTGATTGAGGCTGCCAGAACCATGCTTGCTGATTCAGGCTTGCCATTGACTTTTTGGGCAGAGGCAGTAAACACTGCTTGCTATGTCCAAAACAGAGTTTTAATCAACCCCAGGCATCAAAAGTCTGCCTATGAACTGCTGTATAAAATAAAGCCATTGATTTCATATTTCAAAGTTTTTGGTTGCCCATGCTTCATTTTAAACTTAAAAGATTCCATTTCTAAGTTTGCAACCAAAATTGATTGTGGTTATTATCTGGGATACTCTACCACTGCTAAGGCCTACAAAGTGTTTAACACAAGGACCAAAACAGTGGAAGAGACTTTGAATGTAAAGTTTAATGAACTTTCCTCAATGAAAATCCCAGCAAATCCTGCAGATTTGTTTGATCTTGATAAATTTACTTTTGAAAATACTGCTGTCAAGACTAACAGTGCAGGTCCATCAGAAGATTCATCACCAGACTATGGGTATGAAATCATCATTCCTCAACAAAAGTCTGTCACAATGGGAAGAGCAGCAGATGTTCAAAACAGCTGTCAAAGCTCAACCACCGCTACCTCAACAGTTGTTGATCAAAGTAGCCCATTAACCCCTGCTTCCAGCTCATCAAACACTGTTGATAAATGTCCTCAAACAGCGGATCAAAGTCAGCATGTGTCCACACCTTTACCTCCTATTCCACCACCTTTTGAAGCCACTGCTGGATCATCAAAGTCACCAGCAGTGGTTAGCTCAGATGATTCACATCTGCAGCCTTCACCAACAAATGCCATCATTCCATACCAAGGAGATTTAATCTTCTTGAGATCTCATCCACCTGATCAAATCATGGGCAACATCAATGAAGGGGGTGCTCACAAGAAGCCAAACCCAAAACATTTGTCTTTTTGCTGGTTTTCTATCACTCCATCAACCTGTCAAGTACCAAGAGGCACTGAAAGACAACAGTTGGGTAGAAGCCATGCAAGAGGAGCTCCAATAGTTTAAAAGACAACAAGTATGGGAGCTTGTACCACTGCCAAAGGATGTGAGTCCCATAGGCACAAAGTGGGTCTTCAAAAATAAAACTGATGAAAGGGGCATTGTTGTCAAGAATAAAGCCAGGCTGGTGGTTCAAGGTTACAGACAGGAGGAGGGGATTGATTATGATGAAACTTTTACCCCAGTAGCAAGATTGGAAGCTATAAGACTGTTCCTGGTCTTTGCTGTCAACCACAAAATGAAGGTGTTCCAAATGGATATAAAAAGTGCTTTCCTCTATGGTACAATTCAAGAAGAGGTGTATGTTTATCAACCTCCAGGTTTTGAGGATCCTTTTTATCCAGATCATGTCTACAGGCTAAACAAAGCTCTGTATGGCCTGAAACAAGCACCTAGGGCCTGGTATGAAACTCTTTCCACCTTTCTACTCTCAAATGGTTTCAAAAGAGGTACCATTGATAAAACATTGTTTCTAAAATGGAGAGGAAAGGATTTAATGATCGTCCAAATTTATGTGGATGACATTATTTTTGGAAGCACATGTAATAAAATGTGTGAAGAGTTTAGGGAACTCATGTCAGCTGAGTTTGAAATGAGTGCATTGGGTGAACTGCAATGCTTTCTTGGTCTCCAAGTTCAGCAAATGCAAAAAGGAACTTTCATTCATCAAAGAAAATATGCTAAAGAAATTTTAAACAAATTTGATATGAATGATTGCAAACCATGCAGCACACCCATGCCAACAAATAAGCTAGTCATGTCTGATGAAAAGGATGAGCTGATTGACCAACTCTATATAGAAGCATGATTGGGTCTCTTTTGTACCTAACTGCATCTAGGCCAGACATCATGTTTGCAACATGTGTTTGTGCAAGGAGTCAATCAGCCCCTAGAAAATCCAACCTTATTGCTGTAAAAAGGATATTCAGATACATAAAAAGTGCTTCCACACTTGGTATCTGGTATCCAGCTAATGAGAATATCAAGCTTTCAGGATTTTCAGACAGTGACTTTGCTGGATGTAACACCACAAGGAAGTCCACTTCAGGAGGGTGCCAGTTTCTAGGTGATTGCTTAGTTTCATGGCAAAGCAAAAAGCAAGCAGCTGTCTCCACATCCACTGCTGAAGCTGAATATATTGCTGCTGCAAGCTGTACAGCCCAACTCCTGTGGCTTCAAAATCAGTTATTGGATTTTGGTATCACTGCCCTAAAGACACCACTCATGTTGGATAGCCAGGCAACAGAAAATATCATCAAAAATCCAGTTTCCCACTCAACCACCAAACACATCGACATCAGACATCACTTTGTGAGGGATTGCTATGAAAAAGGTTTGATTTCTCTGCACCATGTTCCAACTAAGGATCAGCTGGCAGATGTGCTAACCAAAGCATTAGACACATTCACCTTTGAAAGCTTGATCTCTAGGATTGGCATGCTAAACATGGAATAACAGGCAAAATCCTGTTTTTCTATGAATAAAAGCATTACAATGTTTTCAGAAAATCAAAAATCCATCCTTAAAAATAGCTAAAAATGAAGTTTTCATTAAAATCCTTAAAAGTCTGCCATAACCACTGCTTGTTCAAAAGTCTGCTCTACTTCAAAGTCTGTCCACTGCTGAAAGTCAACCCCTGTTCTCTCATTTTCCTGATAAGCACTGATGCTCAAAATCAGTGTTTTATCCACTGATGTGCTATCTGCTGATAGTAAAAATCATCCACTGCTTCCATTTGTTACCGTTGTAACCACTGCCTTCCATCAGTAGTTTTCATAAAAGTATTGTCCTTCATTTTATCAGGGGTTGGTACGTGGACAGTACATAGTGGTCAGACCTTTTGTAACCGCTGCCACGTCAGCATTCACTTTTTCTCCATAAAACCCCTTTCAAAATCCCAAACAGGGTTTTACTGTCGAATTGAATTCATAAAAATTCCTTTCACAAAGCAGCTTTCATCTCATTTCCACAAATTCCTTCACAACTTTCTTCGATCGTCTTCTCCAAAATGACTAAATCGAAGTCCTCCGCAAAATCCACTTCAAAATCATCCTCCAAAGAGGCCTCTCAAAAGGCTAAACCCATCGAAATCCCACACAAACCTTCTCACAACCTTCTGGGTCTTCTCACAAAACCCGGCACCACTGATGCTTTCGACACCATCATTGATATCATGTCTGCATTAAAGTATAAAACTTTGTTAATAGCAGATGCACCAATTTACTTGGCGACCCAAAGAGAGTTCTCAAAAAATGTAACCCTTGACAAACATGGTGAGACTGTCAAAGCCATTAACTGTTCTCTAAAGGGTAAAGCTGTCAAAATTACACCACAATCCATCTCGGAAGTCTTTCAACTAGATGATCAGCAAGGTAAAACTTCCTTTCCTAAAAACGAGTTAAAAATTGACTTTCTTGAAAGAGGGTATGCAGATACAATGATGAAGAGGGATACCTTACAAAAAGGTTTCTTCCCTTCTGCAACAAGGTTTTATTTCATACCCTCCTAATGTGTGTTTCTAACAAAACTACTGCTTTTAATGAAATACCATTAAAGATTCAAAACCTGGGATATGCTATTCTTCAAGATGAAAATTTCAATTATTCTCAGGAAATCTTTAATGATTTGGTTAAAAATGTTGAAACAAAGGCATTCTTACTGTTTCCAAGATTTCTAAGTTATTATTTTGAAAAGAAACTTGGTAAAAATGATGCTTCTGCAATAAAACAAGGTGAATCTTTTCAAATACACAACTTAACTGCTGAAACTTTCACAAGAATTTCAACACCTTGCAAAACACAAGCAGAGGTGCCTGAGCAGAATTTAGCAGCTACCACTGCTCCTCAGGTATCTGCTGCTGAGCCCACTGCTCAAGGTGCTCAAAGCAGCAAAACAACTGTTTTGAAACCCACACCTATAATCAACAAAAAGCCAAAACAAAAGAAAACTCAAAAACCCCCCAAACATATCAAAAAGGCAACTCTGGAGGATGAGATACCAGAGCAACTGCAAGTGACAGCACAAAAGTCACAAGAAACCACTACTGCTACTTCCTCACAGCAGTTGGTACAAATATCCCAACCCATGGCTGAAACTCCTCATGTTTCTTCTCAAAAAGAACAGGTTGTACAAATACGGACACCACAATATGATGCTCTGGAATCACTTGCTTCCATCATCCACAGCCCAATGCCCGAGGCCAATTCTCTTTCCACACCCAACCTCACATCCACAATTCCCCCACTAACTAAATTATTGTTGGATGCTATTGATCTGAACCAGGCACAAACTAGTCCTTCTCAATCACCTATCAATGAAAATATACTTCAACAAATGACTGGGTCTGATGTATCAATCATAGCTATCCCACGAACAAGACCTGAGGAGGTTACACCCCTTGAGTTTCAAGTAACTCTTGGTGGTAGTCCAAGTGAAGCAGCCACTACAAGTGTTGAACCCACTGGTTTACATTTGGACAGTGGTTACATCAATAAGACTTCCTTGGAGGAAATTCCTTCCATAACACCTCTTATATCCACTAGTGAGTTTGTTTTACCCTCTGGTACAATCAAAAGGCTATCAAGTGTTGAAGGAAGAAGACCCCAGTACCAATAAAAAGGGGCATCAGTGGTTAATGTCTGGAGTACACTCCCTGCATCAACCACTGTTACAATCATTGCTAGTGGGAAATCAGATGATCCCATTAAATTGGGTGATGGTTTAAAGTACCTGGAATTGACGGAACGAGTTGAAAAACTGGATAACTCTGTTGCTGTAGGATCGGATTTCGACCTAAACAAGTCGCGTAGAAGAGTTTATCTCAGTTTGAAAGGCGGAAACAGACAAACCGAGTACAATTCAGCGAGAATTCAATTTAATATGTCGATATTATTGATCTGAATGACATGTACAATCGAGTCGACACTTCGGCAGCACTTCGTGGCTCACCGGAAGACAATCACCTAGAACTACGTGTGTGGTTCGCTCATGATACCTATATATAGGAGTTCTGGTCCGCTCGAATGACATAGACATATAAGCGGACCTCACTTAATTGACATATAAGCGATCCACAACTTTGACAAATGAGCGGTTCACATATTTCATACAAATGAAATCACAATTTAACAATAAATGCTTTTGTCTTTAGTTGGATGATGTCATTGTGACATCACTTTGATGATGTCATGATGACATCATGCTTGAACATCTTCGCAACGAACTGAGACATGACTGAAGACGTAGACGACAGACGTAGTGCACCAACAGTTGCAGAAATCAAAGAAATGCTACAACAGTTGTTGATAGTACAAAAGGTGCAATCCACTGTTGTTCCACCTCAAACACCTGCTCCACCACAAGCACCTGCTAGAGATGAGATATGGAACCTATTTCAACCTTTTCTCCAACAACAAAAACAAATGGCTGATAAGCAACATGCAATACATGTACAAGAGCCGAGAAACACAATGGAGTCTAGGTTCAAGAACACGCAAGCAGACATTAAGGCTATCAACGCCCACATATTGAACACCACTGGCACTGCTCCTCCAACTGTTCTTTTCATTGATCTATTACCCCCAGATAATGCCAAAAGGGGGAGAAAATTCAGGAGTGGAAGAAGAAGGGAAGGGAATAGATGATGGTCTTTACATTGAACCAGAAAAAGATGACATGACTAGAAAGATTCCCTTGCCAGATGGCAGCAAAAAGGTTGATGTTACCAAAAATGCACTTGATGAAGCTGTAGCAAGTGTAAAAAGGGATGGAGCGGCAAAGGATATGTCAAGGTGGAATGAGGAGAAAAGAACTTACATGGAGCTGAATGTGCAGGGTTGTTCTGAGCCAGAGGATGTTAAAAATCCTGTGCCAAAAAGAAATCCCACTAGAAAAGTGAGGGAACCCAAATCCATACCATCCAGACTCACAAAGCATACTCCAAAACCACCGTCCAAAAGCCCCCAACATCAAACTTTCACCAAAACAGTTGTTGTAACACCTACTGTGTCAACTACTGCTGATACTTCAGTGGTTTCAACTACTGTCAGTGAAACACCTGCCATCACTTCAACACACACCACTACCACTGCCTTACCACCATCAACATCAAAAATCACATCACCACCATCACCTCCTGCCAAAAAGCAGAAGACATCAGATGTTACAACATCTGTTGTAATGACAACAGTGGTTGAAACACCAGTTGTTTCAACAGCTGTTAGTCAGCCACCTTCTACCACTCAAATCACCACCACTGATCCACCCAAGACATCATCAGCCTCTCCTACAATAAAAAGGAGAAGGATTTTCATACCTGATGATGATTCTCCATCACCACCACCAACATCCTCACAATCTCTTTCACTTGTTACCATACCAAACCCTGTTCCTCTCTCATCAGCTCAGATTTTAAAGCCAATAGCTCCTACAGGTGTTAAATTTCCTCTTGAACTTATAGCAGTCAGAGAAGAAATCAAATCCTTTTATTATGAGGATGACCCTGCTAAAAGGAGCTTACCATCTGTTGAAGGATATCCCAGGCCAAATAACATTGAAGAATATTTGAAAGTCAAAGCTAAACAAGCAGAGGATATCTCAAAAAGAGATGCTCAAGGAAAGACTGACAAAGAAATTCAGAGACATTATCAATTTTTGCTTACACAAGTCAGATCATTGGAGCAATTTGCAAAGAATATGTGTCAGCAAATCTCAGAAAAGGCAGATGAGTCCCTGAGGAAAGATTATGTTGATAACATCATGGCTTACAAGAAATACAAAGGAGAGAAATACATGTATAAAGACTAGACCATTCCTGAACTTGAAAGTGAAGCAGCCAGGATTCAAGAAATGATCAAGAATAAGGTCAAGCACACTCCTCCAGAATGGGTAAAACACAAAAAGAATGTACCTGATAAAAAGGTAGAGCTGAGGAGAATGAAAGAGGAAATAGCTGCTGCTGATTATGGGTCCTTGAATCAAGTGTTGAGATGGAAAGAAGAGAAAGTCAGGTCCACCTACAAAAGCTTGGAGAGATTAAGGAAGACAGATCCTAATGCTCCACAAAAACCTGACTACCCTGAACCTGAGGTTTCAACAAGACCACCAAAGCTGCAAATCAGGAGAGCCACTGCTCCAGCTGGTGCTGCCATCTATAAACGAAGGCAACAAAAAACAGTTGGATGCTGAAACAATACAAGAGTTAATGGAAGGTGATGAACTTGTGAAAGAGGGCATTAAGAAGATGATTGTAGAAACTCTTGGATTGGATCAAACTGCAAGTACTGCTCAGTCAGTCATCAATAGGCCAGCATCACCAAACACCTCATCTAATAAAAATCTCCCAAGAAACCCACCAGACTCAAAAGTACTAAAATGGAAAACTGACAAATAGACCCATGTACTGACAGTTTTCAAGTCTAGTGGAGAAGTGAAGAAAATAACAAGGGATCTCCTTGATCTTCCACTGTGCAGGGATGATGATGACACAGATGCCTTAGCCTTTGAGTTACAACTCAAAAGGCAAATAAGGGAACTGCTGATGAGGCAATAAAAATCTACCAATAATGAAGAGTTTTGGCATTATCTGTTCCAGGGGGAGATTGTTGGGATTGAACCCTATCAGAGGAACAGATAATTAAAGCCAAAACTGGATCAGAGCAGTGGATCCAGAATAAGCAGATGTTATGTATACAAGTCTCTCCCCTTGAAAGTGGTTTCAACATCTGCTGACCTCCAAACTACTGATCTCTACTAAACTGCTGACCTACAACTGCTGTCCAAGTCAAAGACTGATGGAAGACTAAAGCTCTGCTGATTCAATCTACTGCTATGGGTCAAGCTCTGCTGATGATGACAAGTACTGCTGGGTTCACAACAGTGGAAGGGTGCAGCAGTAGTTTAGTTTATATTATGAAATGTAATGTACAATAGTAGTTAGTATAGCTGAGGTTGTATAGATCAGATGTTAGAGTTTGTTAGGAGGTTAGATGTCACTTTCATGGTGATGTCAGCTTAGATGCTTTAGTGGTTTGCTCGTGCCTATAAATAGAACAGTGCTCTGTACTGTTCTAGTAGCTCTTCACCATCTTTCTCCTGCATGAACAAATCACTGTGAGCTCAGGCTGAGGGGGAGTTTGTTACATACTTGCAATTGTAATTGAATCTTGTAATAAATTCAAGCATTCGGTTCAATGTTAAACTTGTATGTTAAAAGAAATTCTCTCGTTTGATTGTGTGCAAAGTTTGCTTCCATTATATTCCGCTGCACTACTCATTCATTATGCATCTTAATTCAAACGTAAAACACAATCAAAACCAAACTCAGATCCTAACAGATAGTCACCTTGTTTAGGATGGATGTGTTTGTGTATGATGGCTTGTCTTTTGAAGTTTTCGTTGTAGCATTTTGAAAACAGAGAAGTATCTCTACCTTTCAGGTCAGTCGATCGAACGACTGTTCGATCGGACAGCAATCCGATTGGCGAGGCTTCTCAGGTTGAGAACAAATTCACAGCAGGACAGTCACTCGATCGGACGGCTATCCGATCGGGTGGCAATCCGTTCAGAGTGAACATGTTGAAAATTATTAAGTCCCTAAACACCACACGATCGGGTGGTTACTTGATCGGATGGCAATCCGATCGGGTGGTAGTCCGTTTCAACGTTCAGATCCTTAAATAGTTTGAGAAAATGGTTTAAGTATAGAACCAAGTGCAGCCTGATCGGACAGCCGGTCGATCGGGTGGCAATCCGATCGGGTGGTAACCCGATCGGACGGTAGTCTATTCCGACGGTCTGATCGTTCTAACACTGGTTTCTGTTTGGAGTGTTGTAGTTTTGAATGAGACGTTTTGATGTCTTGTTTGTATAATAGAGCCCTTATCTCATCCCAAGTGAGTTGGCCGGACAGGAATCACCCTGGTCCGAACAGTTCCCGGTTTGAGTCGGTTGTTTATGTTCAAACCCGAAATCAACATCTCGTGGATAGAATCCAGATCTCGAACCAACACATTAACACGAAAGAGTAGAAGGTTAGAACAAGCCCCGATTCTATCAGGTTTGAGTGCATTGAGTGCATTGAGTGTAAAAGAGTTGAAAGAAAGTTGGAAAACAATCTTTCAATCCTTTTCACCATGAATATGTTTAGATCTATGAAAGATCTTTGTTGATTTGTGTGGAAATCATTCGGATCTGAGTTGTTCTAGGTGGATTGAAGCCAAAGCCTGAAGTTCCCAAGAACACCATGCTGACGTCATCCTAGAACACCTCAAATCTAGTGATTTCACGGTTAAAAGTTAAGATTCAAAAGATAGAAAGGTGTAGGAGTGCGTGTAGATCAAGAAAGTACAAGATTTAGGTGGAAAACTTACAAGAATCGCGAGAAATCTGAAGAAAAACGGGCTGGAGCGAGTAGGAGAGGGAGAGAGCTGTCAACATCAAATGATGTTGACATGAGGGGTATTTATAGGCTTTCCATAAAAGGAAAAGGGCATAAGTGGCTGGTCGATCGGGTGGTAACCCGATCAGGTGGCTGCTCTATCGAGTGGCTACTCGATCGGGTGGCAGCTCGATCGGCTGGCCACTCGATTGAAGTGAACGGCGCGACGGGTTTTGCGATTTCGATTCGCGTGTTGAGAGATGCGATGCGATAGAGTTTCCTATTCAAATTACTTTTAATCCCAACTACTATATCAACATACAATCATCCTTAATTGTCTTGCGTTTAGCGTTTGCGATTCGATTGCGATTGAGTTTCGATTGCATTTTGATTAATCACACAACATTGAGTTTCGATTGCATTTTGATTAATCACACAACGATTGCGATAAGCGATAGAGCGATAAAACGTGCGATAAACATCGAATAAGCCTCGATTATTAATAATTACTCCACATAATACAACTAACATAAGAATATAAAAGACAATCTACAAGTCAAAGAAGTCAAAATAGGAATCGAACAAGGAGTGACAGATCGCAATTAGCAATCTTATCTCCCGTTGACTTCAATCTTGACTTTAACTTTGACTTTCGAAATACGGGGTGTTACAACAAGGCTGCGAACTTCACAGCCTTGACCAAAACCCCTCAAGAAATACTTGTCACTGAGGAAGTCAAGCATAGCTTCAGACCGCCAAGGCCCCTGCCTAAAAGCAAGAGAAATGAAAATTCTACCCAGTTCTGCGAGTTCCATGAAGAGAAGAAGCATCACACTAATGATTGTTTCCAACTCAAAAAGAGAATTGAGGAAGCCGTCAAATCAGGGGAACTCGCTCACCTCGTTAAAGGGGTAAAGGATAAAATGGGTGATGGTAAAAACAAAGAGGTAAACATGGTGAATGTCACTGAAGGAACTCCCACCAAGCGGCGATGACTGGAAGCTTGGGAGCTTCAATGCATGTGCTTCCCACCACCACAAAAAGGGCTTCATTCAAACCCTTTGGTCGTGGAGGCCACTATTGGAACATCGAAGACATACAAGGCATACATTGACTTGGGTGCAGCGACAGAAATAATGTTTGAAAAATACTTCAACTTACTCAGCAATCAGGAGCATTCAAGGCTTCAACCGGCTGAGTCATCATCAAGGGCATCACTGACATACCCATCAAGCCTTTAGGGCAACTGAAATTGGACGTCTACTTCAAGGAAGGTGAGATGGAAAGAACCAAGCCACTCACCTTCATTGTAATCAACATACCTTCTGCCTATGACGTCATCATAGGGAGACCAGGCCAAAGTGAATTTAGCATGGTAGTCTCTGTTGGTCAAGGCATTTCCAAGTTCCTTACTAAGGGAGGAATCGCAACCCTTCAACCAAGATTTGAAGCCCTAATGGTTGAAGGAGAAAGCTCAGGAAAGAATGAAGGTGAAGAACAAGGTTGGGCCATTAACCCTAAATATCCTGAACAAAGGATAAGGGTTAACACCAACCTTACTCAAGAAACTCTTTCATACCTCAAAAAGTTGCTGACTCATAACATGGACATCTTTGCATGGTGTCCAGATGACATGACCGGCATCCCTAGGGATGTTGCTGAACATGAACTCAAAATTCTACCAAATGTGAAGCTCATTGTCCAACAGAAAAGGAGCCTTGCCCCGGATCGAAGCGAAGCAACATGCAAAGAGGTTGAAGGGTTGGTACAAGCTGGCATACTCCGAGAGGTCAAGTACCACTCTTGGATAGCCAAACCTGTCATGGTTAAGAAGCCCGATGGATCGTAGAGAATGTGTATCGATTTCAAAGACCTGAAAAAGGCTTGTCCAAAGGATTGTTACCCTCTGCCCAAAATCAATCTTAAGTTAGACTCGCTCACAGGGTTCCCATTCAAATGCTTCCTTGATGCATACAAAGGCTACCACCAAATCCTAATGAAAAAAGAGGATGAGGAAAAAACGGCCTTCCACACCGACAAAGGTATTTTTTGCTACCAAAAGATGCCTTTTGGCCTGAAAAATGCAGGTGCTACTTATCAACGGTTGGTTGACAAAGCGTTTGTTGAGCAAATCGGAAGGAACATGGAAGCCTATGTGGATGACCTGGTAATTAAAAGTAAGACTGAGGGTCAAATGCTTGACGAAATTCAAGAAACATTTCGAAACCTGAGAAAAATAAACATGAAGCTGAATCCCGTAAAAGCTCATTCGGTTTCGAGGAGGGCAAGTTCCTGGGACACATTGTTGGCAAACAAAGCATAAAAGCCAACCCCAACAAGGTCAAAGCTATTTTGGAAACAAAATCCCCAAAAAGTAAAAAAGAGGTTGAAAGCCTAAATGGTAAACTAGCAGCTTTGAAGCGTTTTACCTCCAAGTTGGCAGAAAAATCCATCCCCTTTTTCAAAACCCTTCAAGGGTGTACCAACAAAAGGGATTTC
>JARYGA010015216.1:0-42308 GCA_030545235.1 Helianthus tuberosus | reverse complement strand
ATTTTATATCTCTTAGAAATCTACCAGCATCTCTTTAAGTCATAGATTCTTCATGCTCCTAACACTCAACTGCAAATTTAACCAAACTTTTAATATACTCTATGAAACCAACACTCAAAATCTTTTATGGAATCCATGCTAAAATTACTCTCAACAAAGCCATGCTAAAATTACTCTCAACAAAGCCATGAAGTTGTCACTATATGCATGTCTATAAAAGTGCAACAATTGATACGATTGTTTAACTCTTATTGGCCGACACTTTTTAACGTTAACACCGATAAAGCCGAGCCAAAGGCAAAATAAAAATTTTGCACACCACTTAAAACTTTTTTGTGAGTTCCAAGAAAACCTCAACAGATCATATTTGCACTTTAATGTTCGCAACATCAAGATTATGACCACTTTTTAGCAGACCCCACTTTTTTCCACCTGAAAAAAAAATTATTAATTTAGAATAAAGAAGTTTTATTTCTTATAGAGTAACCGGTCAAAAGATTTATCAATATAGAATAAATAAATTTTATCTCTTATAGAGTACCGGTTCCCATTTTCCACGTTTTTCGGTACCGGTACCAGTATTTATGGGTAAAACACCGGTACTGGTACCAATTTTCCTTGTTTTTCGATACTAGTACTTTCGGTACCGAACGGCTACCGTGCTCATCCCTAGTATTTAACCACAATTTATACCAATAATTGAAGGGAGTACAATACTACACCAAAATAGACTAAATGAAAAAAAGATTGTGGCAATTCAATATTTCACCAAGTCTGTTGAGCTATTGTTTTGCAAAACCAAATAAAAGAAAGTGATCACACACATATCACAAAGACTCAGCCTATGTTGACATTTAACCAGATAATATTAACTCTGAACATGTTAATATGATATAGTATATATTCCTTTTGATATGGAACTCAAGACCGAAAGCATACTCAAATGTTAGTGACTTAGTGTGGGGTCCTCTCATGCCACTATCCAGCGTGATCAGGTTCTAGCAGCTGGATCCGTTTCTATGCGAACCTAAGAAATCATCCTTATCATTCAGTGGAATTTAAAACAAATTCAACATGCCGATAATGCAATGCATAAAGCATGACACTGAAATATTTCAAAATTTGGTCATTAACTGAAACTTACTAACAACGATGGCCATTTATTTGAAACACCTTGAATTAGCATTCTACAAAGACAGTATTTTTTGTCTTTTTATTTGTTTAAGAACCAGCCTAACTATGATCATACAATGACAATTTGGCAAACAATCCACATGTAATTGACATTCACTTCATAAATGGGCAGGCATATCTTGGAATTCCTATATTTAGTTTTTTTTTTCAAGTGCGCCAAGTGTTCGGCTTAGTGGCAAAACAGTTGGGTTTGGTGGGCGAGGTGGTGGGTCAGGATGTGCTCGGATCAGAACAGGACTGCATAGAAACGGGTCAGAATAGGAATTCGTCGAAATGGGTCACAACAGCTCTGGGTCAAAACAGGTCATTTCAAAACATGGTTATTTTGGGTCGGGTCAGAACGGCCTTTGGCTAAATTAGGTTCGGGTCAAAACGGGTCATTTCATGAAATTAGCGCCCACTATTTCATGTTTAGCTATAAAGGGTAGAAAAATGTAAAAACTAAAAACTATATTTAACACACCAATTATGTATAGAAGTGCTAAAAATATGCTAAAATACGATATCACTAATCATCTAAAAAATTAAAATAAGTAAATAAATAAATAAAAACATCCGCTATTAATCGCTATAGGGTTTGTAGCGACCCTTCACCTATACGTTACGCTATTCGCTATAGCTGGCGCTTCGAGCACTATTTACAACTACGGATTTAAAATTGTGAATTAATCTTCAACAATTGAAACATATTTCATTAATACTCAAATCTTATTAGAACAATGAATTACCTTAAGGCATCGCCATTCAGAATTTGGCCACCTAGCAGGATCAATATCTTCATTTGCAGTTATTATCCCTGAAAATCTAGTGACAGTATTCACTTTAGTTTGTTAAACAGTAAAAAAGTGGTAAATAATATTCTCACACTTAAGAGTTGGCAATTTCGAATTTTGATCCATCTATTCTAAAGGGGTCTATAAATGGAAACGCGTCAAATGGGTTGAATAGTTGAGAATTGCCCAAACTCAATTTTGTTTGCATTTTTTTTATTTCAAGGATTCATATTAGGGGCAATTTCATATATACCCCTACAAAGTTGTAAAATATCATATATACCCTTGCAAAATTATAAATATCATATATACCCTTACAAAGTAGTTGAAATATCATATATACCCAATTTATTAAAAACAATTCAATAAAAGACAATTTTACCCTTATTTTTATATAACTTTGAAATCTCATATATGACATTTAACTTCAAATATTATATTTCCTCTTTTCTAGCTTAATTTATTAAAAAGCGAGGGCCTGAGATAAGCAAGGTGCATAACATAAACATACAATCTTTAGGGATTTTAGGCTTGTTTAGCGCTAGGTTAGCTGGTTAGGCTGGTTACAGGTCATTTTTTAATGTTTCAGACCAGTTTGGCCAGAATTTGTAGATTTTTAATAATATTTACAGAACTTGGCCGAAATCTAGTCGGAGTCTCGCCGGAACATCACCAGAGCGCCTGGATTGCCACAAGACGCGCTCCTTGCGACTCGCCTCGCTTGAGGGCCGGCGCGCACCGGAAGGCCTTGTGACTACATAGATGTACTGTATGCATACGTACACAAGCTAACTTATCAACACATCATATAATTACTCTAGATTTGTGTTTATTACTCAAGGCATATAATCATGTCTGAATCAGGTTATCTCCAAACAAATCACAAGTTCCTAATCATCAATCTAGACAATAATACCAAAATCATCCAGAAACAGTAACATTTTAGAACCTAAAATGCAATACATCAGGATCAATTTCGCGTAAAATCCAGAAGCACCTATGTTCACAGCATTGGGAGAATAATTCCTAAAACCAAAATTTTGAAGAAATGTGAACACAAAAGGCGTTGATGGAACGAAAATATGCTACCATAGAAGTTCAATGAAAAAACCTGTAGTTTCGGCTATTATTGTAACCATACATATCATGCCATAGCTGCCTCTCTTCAATATCGGCCTCGCTCACATCCTATTAACAAAAAATTATGATAGAACACTAATTATTAGTTGAAAATAAAGATAAAGGCACCATTAAATAGATCAAAAAATATTCGTTCACATGATGACATAATCTGATATTTCATTCTTTTGTGACCCAAACAAAAACAACTGGAGATGGCATACCGTTTCAGGGAAGGATGACCCAGGGAGCACACGTGGAATATGCAGAGTAAAGCATGGTAACTCATAATACACACATCTGCTGAATGGAAATGAACATTAAAAGGACAGCACAAATGTATTCTAAATTACGAAACTGACTAAGATCCATGAAGCATTTTCTTACAAAACATAAGGACCATTCACCGAATCCAGCTTAAGTTGGACAAAACCACTTATATTACCGCTGAAATAGATTCAAGAAGAAAAACAAAAATATTAGAAAGATATAATCATAAGGAAAACTTAATTACGGTACAACATTAGGTCTGAATCAATCTTGATTGAGTTACCATCCTGCTTGATAAGGCCCACATCATTGAAAGAAGAAATGATTCGCGAAGCAAAATTGTCTGATGAATGTACAAATAACTGATCAAGATTTTCCATGTTTCTTTTCGCTTCCTCTGCCTGAGTATATAGAAGCATTTTAATATAGTGTCAATTTAATAGCTAAGTGATGGACTATGAAGATTTCAGCCTTACACTTAGTTCGTTCTCGGTCTTCTTTGTTGCAGAAAGAAGGCGATCCTCATCAATAAAAGGAAGTTTCAGATACCCTTTAAAAGCGGATTAAAGACACAATCAGTAACTTGTAGACAAATAACACAGTCGTCACCAAAAGGAACCATGGTTGCTTTCAGATTTACAATGTTCTCATTAATATTAACAATGATCAGTCTCTAACCTGCCAAATAAATCTTTTTCCATCTGTGTCGGTGTCGAAATCTGAAATTAATGGTGGAAAACTTACATATTGGGCTTTCAAAAATAATTATTGAATTCGTGAAAGTGATGAGCATATGATGATTTTTTTATATCCCAAAAAACGTACACACATCTACAAAAAACTTCTTACTTCACTCAAATCTTGCGCAACTAAAAACAACGCATGATAATCTCACCTCCCCAAAGCATCATTACACACGGATGCTGAAGACATTGTTGTTTCAAGTATTGCCAAAAAGTAATCACTATTACTCATCTTAACACTCCCTGTCACCAGCTGAACAAAAAATAATAACAAAAAGAATTAGACATAATATAGTAACTCTATGTACTAACAAACATGTTCAACAACAATTATTTGTTAAAATGAAACTCACAACGGAAAGTATAATTATGCGTGCTTCTTGGGCTTTTTTTGAAGCCAGATTTAGACCATCCCCTGCTCTAGATGCAATCACCTAAACTCGCTATCTGAAATTGATCTCTTAATCTTTCATAAGATAAAATTAGGTGGCAAAACCCACGAGCCAACTATGATTTGTAGACAGAGTGAGTGGTGAAGAAGCCCAGGTAGTGTTAACCAATAAAATAAAATAAACAATAAAATTAGCACTCAATCACCACATAACTCAACCTAATCTGGATAGTAAGATTAAAACCTTGGAAGCAACAACAACATGAACTCGAATGCATCATAATTCATACATGAACTTGAAAAGACACTAATCCAAACTAACAAAATGTACGGAAACTTGAGGGAAGAACGGACAATAAAGGACTTACCGGAGTTGAGAAAACCGCCGGAAATGAATATCGCAGGAAGAATCATGTTTAAGAAGCATCTTCACACTTTTCTCATCATCAATCAAATCCTCAAAACCCTAGATCTGTAACACTGTACATTTAATAAATCTATGTAAACCGTATTTTTATAAAAACTTAAATTTTTGGATCCATAAATAAAAACAAAAAATCAAATAAAAACGAAAGCATTGAAACCATCCCAACCTTTCTCTCTCTCTCCTCTTCTTCTCGAAAACCCTAGCCGTCACCTTCGAAACCATCACCGCCTCCACCTGAAAGGCTGAAACTCAAAACGAACGAAATCATATTAAACACATAAAACAAATAACTCAAAACGAACGAAATGTGAAGAATGAATGTGTGAATACAACAAATAAACGGTCGTCTCGTCTCTCTCTGGGTTATGGAAATTGTTTTGCAGATCTGGTTTGGGGAAATAATGAATTTGAATTTTGAATGAGAAACTGTTTGAGGAAACTGGAAAGGTGGAAGCTTTCTGACGTTTGAACCAGATAAGCTGGTTTGAGCGTGTAGGGTTTTGGACGTTTTCAGGGAAGAGAGATGGAGATTTCACTGTAGGGAAGAGAGAGAGGGGTTTTGTTTGCAACTTCTCTCAACACGTGATGAAGTTTGACTTTGAAATTTATTAAAAAAATGAAAATTCTGAAGATTTGACACATCAGGGGAAACAAACGTGGATAGCTTGTTATGTTGACAAGTAGGATGATAAAGGTTTGATTTATTATAATAGGAAGATTATTCTAACATTTTATTGATGTGTAATTTATCATTTTTTTTTCTTAAGATTGCCACTGTGTTAAACTTAAACTGGACTTGCTATATAACATCTAAGATTATATTAATTCATTAAATGAACTCCAACCATGAAGTAGACTTGTTCACATATGGTCCAACTATCCAAGAACTAAATTGTAGTAAACTCTAGTTAATAATGTATTTATTTTATTTTAGTTACGGCAAAATTAGATAAAATTATGGAAAACTTCTCATCCTCACTTTAACGAGTTAATCCAACTTTATTCGATCTCTTCAATTTAAGCCAAGTATTTAATCTTTTTTATTTATATTACAACCATATCAAACCACCCATTTTGACTAAGGTCAAAATGTCCTTTATTTATATTTTTAGCAAAGCAAAGCAGGTTTTCTCTAATGACCCAAACTTTATATTGACACATAATTAACATTCAAACTCAGACACATCCCTTGGGTGTTAATCTACCAAATGACCAAATCCATTAGTAACTAGATTCAAATGGTATGTAATTTTGTCTTGATTTTAACTCCAAGTTGTGGCCAGTGGCGGAGCTTGACAAAAGTTCCGAGGGGCGAAAAATATAAAATTTTATACTTCTAACCGAAACATTCGAGAGAGGAAGGGTTGCACCCCCACTTTACACTAAACTTCGCCATTGGTTGTGGCTTCGGTTTACCATTGACTTTCGAGATAATATTGAATGGATGAGAACAACTCATGTGCTTATGATAAAATTAAAATTTGTTTTCAATCTTTAAAATGTGACCTTTTGTTGGTGAGAACAACTCACCATTGGTTTACTTTCGTAAAAACCAAGAATAGGTTTGCTTAACAAGTTGTTGGTGTTAAGTGGTGAAGAAACACGTAACTAATTTTAAGGTTAATTAGTTTGGTTTATGTTTCAAACATGAGGGTTAATCTCCTTAATATTTCCTGAGCTCCGATGTAATCCGATCTTCCTGCAAAACAGCAACACCGTTAGCTCGTTAAGAGGGGAATATGGGGCTTTCCCTCTTAACCAGACTTCGGCGTGAGAATAAGTAACTGTTTTGAGGAAATAAGTGTGTGTTAAGAGTGAGTAGAGAGAATGTAATCCTTAACCTGTGTATAGAGGTCTCTATTTATAGCCGGAGAGGTGTAAGAGGAGATGGGCTGATGGGCCTTGCTCCGGAAGGCGACAACCAGGAATATCCTTCCTGTTTCGTTGGTCTCGACCATTAATGGTTTCTAGAAGTTCTCCGGTGCTGGCGCACCTTGATTGGAGCCACGTGTCCTAGTTGTCGGCCTTGTTGTCCCTCTGCCATCAGCAGGTGAGTGGAGATCGTGAAGCAGTTGTCGCCGCCTCCTGATTGGTGCCACGTAGGCGTCCTTGTGTACTCTCTGTCTCTTGCACGTCAATCGATCGTGGAGCACGGTAGAGCATAGCCTGGTGGACGCTGATTGGCTCGTTTTCTGCCACTCGTACCTTTGGTACTTTCTGAAGTGGCCTTGCGCCGTAACTCCTGCGCGACCCTTGTTGTGCACGTAACTAGCCCGCGCAGGGTTGTAGGAGTTGAAGTGTCACACCCATTTCTGCGGCGGAAGCACGAGGTGTGATCATGAAAGGTTCTCATTGCATACGAAAGGTAAACATACTACATGCTCATAAAATAACTTCAATTGCCCATAACATTAGGTAACTGAAAACATAAGTTTAGTGTTTACATCACGAGACAACATATTGTCTGAAAGGTTACAACTTTATTTAAAGATAACATAAACGACATCCGAGAGCATGAGTAAGACCGCACACACATCTACTTTTAGTTACCTGAAATACATGTGAGTTTTGGAAAAACGTCAACATAATGTTGGTGTGAATTCATGCAGTGTTTGTATTGAATGTTTAAATACTTGAATGAAAACATGGTATGTAACTTGTAAAAACGTATCTGTAACTAAGTACTATGAATGTTTGTATGCATATTGTAAAACGTATCTGTAACTGAATACTATGAATGTTTGTATACATCTTGTAAAACGTATCTGTGACTGAGTACTATGAATGTTTGTAATATGAGATCGCTAGTGGTTTGCAAGGCCACTAACATGTGACACGACATAGGAAGCTACCAAACCTAGGCATTTTTGTCTACTTTGACTGAGACACAGAAGCACTCATTGGTAGAAGTAGGCCAATAGTGGGGTTGCCTGAAACCCATTAGATCTAACCTTTTGTTCCGCGGTCTGAATGTATACGTTGATTAATGGTGCTTATGGTACCCTATTCGCGACACGATTTCTCGTATCATTCCTTAAAACGCATCATACTTGGTACTAGTTATCACCAAGAGTGTTTCTCGTTTTTGTATCCATCATTTCATTTGTAAACATTGTAACATTTGTAACATGTATTTCACCCCCGAAGTTATAAAACTGAAAACAGTTAAAAGAAAAGGGGGAGCATGAACTCACAACTTTGCGTTCCTTGCGCCGTAAACTTCACCGGTTTTTGCTTATCTAGCGTCGTGACCTAAACGTGTTTTATTAACGTTAGTCACTAGACTTGTATCGCACAAGTACAAGTCACTATCTTTTGTATATGTGTTCTTGTGTTAAAAATAATTTATATTTTTAACTATGTGTCTTACTTATATTATTTTCTCAAAAATAGATATAAGTATCTTGTATTTTTCACCCGAATTATGTATTTTGTCCAAAACTTCATTTCATGTTCATAACTTACCCAAGTTATTTAGCAAGTTGTAACGCCCCAAAATCCGAATCTTTATATTTGCCGTGTGTTCTTATATGACACGTCATGAAATAAATAACTAGGCTATTTAACCTAGTTAAATGTATGGTAAAAATTATTAAAAGATGGAAGTAGTGCACGTTATGTTAAGTGGCAAACATGAGGGGTTAAATGGAACAAGATAGAAGTTAAGTTATTAAAATGAAAGTTCAACACACACAAACACACACTTCGTGTGTTTTCACGAACGTTCAGGAGCTCCAAAGAGCTCTAACCCTAAACTCAACTAAATCACCAATTTGAAGGGTGAATCGAAGCTCAAATTCAAGAAGGAACACGGATTAATGATCACCTTCACGAGGGGATCATAAGGTATGTCTTAAATATAAGATTGGTGATCATGTGTGAAGTGGGTTATGTTCAAATCCGTGAGTTAATATGAAATTGATCATGTACAAGGGTTAGAATCATCGTATAGAACATGGGTTACGTATGGTTTGTGTTAATTTGATGATTAGGGGTGAAACCCGTTAGTTAGGGTGAAGATGATGACTAGAATCATCACCTATGTCCAAGTCTTGTTGAAAGATTGATGTATTATATGGGAATGATGAATTCTTGTTAGATGAATTAGGAGAATTATGATGATGATATGTTTGATGTTTATTTGGGAATGATACATGATGATTAGTAGTAGGATTTGATGGGTTATGTATGAGTTTAGAAGAATTTATGCATGAATTAGTTGTACGTTATGCTTAAGAGGTGGTACGCACACCAAGCGTATGATAAAATGTATCTAGTGTCGTCCGTAGAGTCGATTATGATGTTACGAGTGTATGGTGATAAGTCGATAGTTAAATATGGGTAATAGTTGACTCTTGAAAGTCAACTAAGTATAAGAAACATGATTTGACTCGTTGTCGTAAAGGTAGGACTGTAGGAAGTAGTATGGTACATGTTATAGCAATACGTGTTAAATGTACTGACATGATGAATTACATGAGCTTAAACGGATATGGACATGATTATATGAGTTATGTTTGTTAGAAATGACTAATGAAAGTTTAGTGTGAAATATGCGATTTATATGATAGTTAACATGTACAAATGAGTGTGCTAATAAAGGCGTGATTTTGATGAAATGGAAGTAAAGGAATCATGTCGAGATGGGCTCAAGCACGAGGAGTTAACGGGTCAAGAAGAAGCAAGGAAGCGGATACGAGCATGGACGCATAAGGTAAGTGATTTCCGGAATCACTTCTTAGTTTATTTAAGCAAAGTTGTGTACTAGTTATTTATGCATGATAATTGAAGTCTAATAAGGTTTGATTATATATAAGTGAGGATTTTCGTTAAGTAGACCATACGGGTCAAAATAATGATTTATTGTAATACGGAATGGTTGCATAAGTAATGACGACGGTATGATAACCGGGTAATGGATAAAATTGTATGTAAGCATGCTAACCGAGTAACGGTGATGCGGGTTAATGGGCAAGAGGTTCGATAGGAAATTACGAGTAAATGAATAAACAATTTCATAGATGGAAATTGTACTATCTAATGTTCAATTACGTAATAATGAATGAGTTTAACGCATACCGGGTATCGGGTGTGTAAACCACAAGTACGAAACTCCGGATAACGTAAAAGTATTATGGTTATAAGGTTCATGTAAGTTTTAGGCTAAAAGGAATGAGATGTTTGATGAAAACATGAACGGGTAGAATAAGTGAAAGCGGGTATATAAAGCCGAGAGCTTTAAGTGAATATTTTCCTTAAACCGGATGTTGGATTTTAAGTTCATATGATAGAATGTGAATTTACAAGCATGTAGGAAGAAACGGGAGGTTAAACGGGTAAACAGTTCAAAAGTTATGCGCGTTTTAGTGCGTACGGACGACGAAACGGAACTGCAGAAAAATGCAAAATCTAGAGGGCGTCGCCGACGGGCTCTGGAAAGTCAGTTTTTGGCTGACGGGTTATTTGACTGTCTACAGAAGTTTTGGGCTACGGGCATTTGCAAGGGTCGTCGCCGACGGCCTCCCCATGTTCAAATACCTGAAATTTTCTATCTAAGTTGATTTGGGTATAGTAGGCTTCGGTTTGTTATCCGTGGACCACGACGGGCCTCCCAAACATGATTTTGATCATTCCTTTGACGTTTATGGGCTATAAATCTAAGTCTAAGTACCATGTAATTAATGTATGGATATATAAGAGGTATGTAAGATCTTGAACGTGTACGTATGAGTGTATGTACATATGTAGACGTGTATTTAAGTATATATAAATGCGCGTATGAGTGTATGCAAGTAAGTAGAGACGTAGTAATGTATGTACGTATGTAGATATGCATTTATGTATATGTGAAGATACGTATGTGTATATGTACGTATGTAGGGACGTAGTAATGTATGTGCGTATATAGATGTGTGTTTGGTATATATGAAGGTACGTATGAGTGTATGCATGTTTGTAGAGATATAGGAAGGCATGTACGTATGCAGATGTGTATGTATGCATGTAAGAATGTATGTACGCGTGATTTAGATACGTTGAGTAATACGTTATTAATAGTGTGCCTTGAGAATGAAAGGTAATGCAGGTACATTATTGAAGCCTCACCAGGACATGGATACGCAGATGAAATGCTTAAAGTTAGAAAGATAACGAAATGGGAAGTGTACGAGATTGAATCTTGTTTATGTATCGTATACTAATGTTATGAATGTATGTGGTGAGTGCAGGTTGTACGAATCACAGGCGGTTATCACGAGGAATAGAGATCGAAGATCGGGTCACAAAGTAGATTGTACGGGGATAATTGAGTATGTACTTTAGTAAACATGACTTATACCTTATTTTTGTAAAAGATTCATATTAAAACGAACTTTCAAGTAAGTCAAGACATTTGTAATGAAAGAAATTTTATGGTACGTATTTTCGCTGCGTCTTTTCAGTTAAAGCGTGTTAGGGTCTTACACAAGTAATATATTTTCATAAATATATTTTCTTGTATTTGTCTATGTATGTTGTATGTGTATTTTTTTATTCTTCCTCTTTAGGAGTATTTAGTGTATTTTCAAGCCCTAATACACTATTCACGTATAATACATACTACATACACTTAGCACAAAATTTGGTGATCAACAAATACATATATTTTCCTCAAAAATATACATACTTAATATCCATTTTTATCTTGAAGAAATCATCATTTCTTATCTTGAGGTTTTCATAAAAGTTAGGAAACCTTGGTAAGTATTCTTAGGTACATTTTTAGGGAATAAGTTTCACAAAACTTATATTTTTCTAAGTGTCAAAATTTATAGAAATCTTGGCAGAGTTTCCCCTAAAAATGGAGGTTTTCCATGTTTTCAAAACATGTGTTTATTTTCTTTTAAATTATCATCAAACATCAACAACTTATTCTACACTTATCAAGTGCCAAAATCAAGTAAATCACACTACATTATGAACTTGAAGTTTTGTAAAAACTTGTAGTAACTTACCATGTGATTTAGTAGGTTTAGTTACCCTTAAAAACATGGTTGTTTGTTTGTAAATCACGTTATTAAAAGATTTGGTCCTTTACAACTTGTAATCACATTTTACAAAAATGTTTATTTGTAACATCTTCTTGTTTCTCTAGTATCTTTACACTTATTTTATCACCAAAAATAGTGTAAGTTTAAGTAAAAACCATGATCTTCTAAAAATCATATTTTAAACTTGGTTCTTTTGGAAAAATTATCCATAAATCTTGGATTTACAAGTTCACTAGCTTACTTTGTTTAAAATCACTTTACTTTCAAGTTCATGTTTAATCAAGAAGATGATCATCTTTGTGTAAACACATAATCATCTCTTAATCTTGCTAGATCATGTGTTTAATCACAATCTAGCAAGCTTCATATGAAGATTAACATCATCATCTCTAGTAAACAACTATCAAATATATCATTCATGTATTAAACAACATCATTCTATCCATATATCATCATGTGCAAAGTTTATGTTCAAGTTTCAAGTTCATGTTCTTTAGTGTTCATAAGATTTTCAACATAATAAGTCTTTTAACCACTAAAAATAGAAGTAAACAAGAGTTACAAGATGCTTACTACTAGCTTCAAGCTAGGGAAGAAACAATGAAGAAAATCGAGTGGATAAAAGCAAACGGAGGTGGTCCTTCAAGATCCGAGGCCACCGAGCTTCCTATTCTTGCTTCTTACACCTTGTAGTGGCCTTGAAATGGATGTAGGGTGATCAAAAGTGAAGGTGTGTGGTGATGGGGATGAGGCCGAGAGCAAGGAGAGGGTGAGGAGGTTGATGGTGTGATGAAGATGATGAAGGTTTACTTATAATCTTAGTTTTAATAACCAAAGGTTTTTATGTCTCTCAAAGTACTAGCAAAATCCCATCACAATCTTTAGAAGATCCATGAAAGATTTATAATGATCTTGGAAGATTTTGAGGAGGTGGGGTCCCCCTTGGGCCGATTTACTTACATGGGGGGGGGGGGGGGGGTTAAAATGTAATTTGATGATAAGTAGGTAATTTAATGGAAGGTTAAATGTATAAGTCTAGTGTTTTAGTGTATCATGCATTACGTAGTATGTTAAGGTGTTCGGGGGCCATGACTAGCTCAAAAATAAATAAAACAATGCTTTTAGTAATATTTTTATGTTCCGGGTAATGTCCGGCTGTTCGGTTAAATACCGTTTCGTTAAAGTGCTAAATTGCACCGTTTAATGTCCTTTAAGTACCATTTTGTGACCCTTTCAATTCCCGACACTTAGGGAAGTATTCTGGATGATAAACCATGAATTCTGCATAATATATCAAGGTTAAAATGCTGAATTATGGCTGATTACAGCTGAATTTAATAAAATTCTGCACTTAAAGTGCGTTTCGGGTGCTTTTTAGTGCGTATTTTAGCTTTCGGAATATCTATATGTTAACCCTTGTATGTACTCTTGGGTTTTAATGTATTCTTGACGTTGGACCTACACCTAGGCCCCAATTCTAATGTCTGACTGTTTTCTGCAGATTTATTGACACGGTGTGTCTTACCGGTGAGTTTACTAGTATTTCTGACGCAACACTATCATTAATGCATAAAGCAAATTTCTTGTAGTATAAAACGTGCATGAATTCACTTGTATAATATGTAATCAGACAATGTTGACATTTAAGCACATAATTGCAGTCATTAAATAATAGTTAAAGTGTACGGAAATTACCGGTTTTGTGCCAGTTGTCACATGAAGGCTCTTATTCATAATGCTAAGTGTGAAACTGATGTTATCCCTTGATTGGGACTCGCGCGAGGTCCAGGCTTTCATGAGCAGCCCGCGCGAGTTCCATAGATTAATCAGCTTATTGAATAAGGAGTATGGTTCAGCGCGCGACCTGATTGGTCTGCGCGGGTTTTTGGGACCATACCCCTTCAAGTGGTGTTATGGTATAGGCTCAGTTAGGGTGGTGGTGGTGGTTCGATAGGGTCTATAAGGGGAGAGCGGGATGGGATGGGCGACAATGGGGGGTTGAGAGACCTAAAGGCGAGAGAGCCTATGTTTTCTATGACTTGATTAGACTATAGAGAGTAAATTGTCATTTTAGTCCCTGAGGTTTGGTTTAAATTGTCATTTTAGTTCAAATAGTTTTTTTTCTCCTCTGGGTCCCTGATTTTTCTATTTTCTTGCCATTTTGATCACCTTGCCTAACTCAGTCTAAAAATCTAGTTATAACCAAGGGTATTTTTGGCATAACTGTTATGTAGTGATAACCAGGGGTAGTTTACAACACAATTTATAAACCTCATAATAATTTAATGCCAAAAATACCCCTGATTATAACCTTGTTTTTTTGACTAAGTTAGGTAATGTGATCAAAATGGCAAGAAAAAGGAAAAGTCATGGACTCAGAGGAGAAAAAAAAAACTATTTGGACTAAAATGACAATTTGGACAAAAACTCAGAGACTAAAATGGCAATTTACTCGACAATAAAATATTAAGTTTTAATTAAAGTAAATTGGTAATTTTTACTATTTTAGGTAAGATAGTAAGACACATGTCTCTAAAAACATTATTTATTTGTAACACAAATTGACATAATGATAAGACTTTGTGTTGTGGGCTCTAAAGGTAGGGGCGTGGAGAAGTCACGTCAGTAGGTGGGGTGTTGGTGTTGAGCACGAACACACTGCGACGACAAGAGTGCAAAAAGGGTGTGGGGCAGTGGCGTAGGGCAATTCGCAGGCATGGGGGCAGTGGTGTTTTGAATTTTTTTTAATATTTAATAATATATAACCGAATCATACAAAACCATCTTAAGCCACAACAACATTTCACCTTTTCACAATAAATGTTCTTGGGTGTGAAATGTGAAACTCTCCACCGCCTAGGTGACGCTTTTTTTTTCACTTCTCACATTCACCACAAACACGCACCCTAAGGAAACAAGTATTATAGAATCACAATCATAACGTCATGTGGTATATGAAGTCTTTTAGATTGGATCATTTTTGTATACATTTTTCAAAGATAATTGAAGCGGATTTTTTCATGTTTGTACCGCATGTTGTTTCATTTCAAGTAGCGCATCCTCAAAACATTTTGCTAACTTTTCGGGGTCTGGAATGATGTCTTTGGCGACTAGAATCTGCATATCGGCTTTTCCTGCATAACTCACCATATGCATTGTGATTGCCTGCAATCAATCAACATCAACACAAACCATTAAAACACACATTTTTCTTACAAACGTATGGTGGTGGTGTTTGTACTTAAAGCATAGAAAGTTGTACGTGGGGTAAACTTGATGATGTAGCTCTCATGTATGTGATCGGGATGCCCGCAACCGTAATCTCTTCTCTCGGGCCAACAACATTTGAAATGGTGAAAGATGTGTTACAAATTACTCTGTACTCAAGCAAGCTTGCAACCTACAAATACAAATTGTTGATCATTACTTCAAACTCAAATTCAATAGCAAAGATGTAAAATTGAGAGTTATAACCCTTTATTTATATAATAGAAAAAAAAGGTTATTGGATTTTAATAATCCTAAGTTTCACCTATTGGCCGATAATAATCTTAACTTTAAAAATTCCCTCCAATAATCTCAACTTGTAAAAGTTTGGCCGTCATTGATCATTTTCTAACGTAGGTGCACTTAAATCAATTAAGGAGTCTCTATGTGTAATTGAATCTATTGAGGAGACCAAATTCTTATAAGTCTGAAAAGTATCAATGGCGGCCAAACTTTACAAGTTGGGATTATTGTAAAGAATTTTTAAAGTTGGGAGTATTATCGGCCAACATGTGAAACTTAGGATTATTAAAATCCAATAACAAAAAAAAAAAAAAAAAACGAAATAAACTCATTCAACCTTAAAATATCCCAGTTTGTAAAGGATCAAAATATAATTTAACAAATATTTACATGTCTAAAACTAATAGGTTAAAATTAATAATATATTTTTTAAGGTAGAAATACGCTTACCGTCATAGATTTTGCTAAATACCTTATGTAAGGCGTAAACAAGTCGAGTCTTTTGTTAACTACTCATAGAGCGCACTAAAAGCTTGAATCGAGCCGAACTTAAACGGATTCGAGTCTAATTTGGAGCTTGTTTAATAAATGAGTCCGGACCAGAACTTGACTGGGCTCGCGAACCTAAGCGAGCTTATTATTTATATAACTAAGATATGTATAATTTCATATAACAAATATTATTATATGTATAGTGATGATAAAAATAACTTTAAATAAAATATATCTATTATAACTATATATAAAAAATCATAATTATAAATATTTGCATAATAATTACATGTATATGTACATAAATGAAATACTTAAATATTTAATAAGTAATAAACGACTTGAGCTTGAGCGTTAGAAAAAAGAGCTTAAAATGCGTCGAGCTCAAGCTCTCATAAATAGGGCGAGCCGAGCTTCAGCTTAGACAAGTTCGGTTTAGCTCGTTTACACCCCTAATCTTATATCTTCTTAGAAACGAGTCATCTATAAGTCAAATTAGTGGACGGTATAAATGACTTGTTAACCAATGTAACAATATTAAAACAGATTTTAACCTTAATTTAAACAATTATTAAGAAGTTAATGTAAATTCACCTTTGCTCCAAAGTACTTCATAACAAAGTATCCAATCTGGTGTGATAGATAAGCCTCCATAGACAACTTCTTCCTATCCATCATCATTTTGGCTCTCTTCAAATACTCAAGTGGATCAGACCGATTTCTATGATAGTAAACAGGTAGGAGCATAATACTAACTTTATTTCCCCACCCTGCTGTTCCTGCATTTTTCTTCATCAATTCTTTTATATCCTGATAAATTTACAAATTGTCTTCAGAGTTTACCCATATAAAATCTACCCCTACGATGTTTCAGGGTACGTAACCTGGAGTCCTGGCGATGGTCTTAGATTAACAAGTGCGACGCCAGTCATTTGAAGCCCCTCTGGAAGAGCTGGGAATGATTAAAAACAAGTAATTAACTCAATAAGCATAATATCAAACTTGCAATTTGATTTTACACTATACAAATCAAATAAAAAGTCGAATGTAAAAAGACATACAGTCAGGTGATCGGCTGTCCAAATATTTTGATAGCCCTGATGATATTACGCCAAAAAGAACGTCATTTATCGTCTGCATTCAATAATATGTTATGATGTTTATACCCTTGACAATGAAAATGATAAGTCTACACCATGACTAAATTTAACCCTATATGGATGATCATACATTTATGATTTATCATATGACAATCGGTTGGTATCAATGTTTTAAAAACTAGATCAACAACCAAGTCTACAAGTCCAGTGGCTCAACGGTTCAAGCGGTTGACCGGAAAATGGTGAAGGCAAAATCAATGGATACCCGTTATATATATTGTTTTTAAACATATTATATATCATAGGGGCGTGAAAAGGTTTAATAACTCCCCCTTAGTCATTACAGGTGCATGAAGAGAAAGAGACATTTATAGAATAATGCCTAAAAATAAGAAAAATAATAGAAAGTAATGAATAAATGGGTATGAAGCGACATTAACCGTTACATATTTTTTGGGGCATTATAATGCTGATGTGGTAAAAAATGTCTCTTGGGGGACATTAACCACTACGCATGGTCTAATGCGTAGAGGGATTTTAAAAATTACCGCGTTGGGGACCACGCTCTTGGCCGTTTTCATGTCTTGAAGGCTAAACTTGGCGGTGACAAGTTTTCTCGGCCATAGCTCCACCCCTTCTCCGCCTCGAACAGCCGTCTTTCCATCTTTAACACATGCTCCCCTCATCATAAACTCAAACACATAAACCAAAGTAAACCAAACCATTTTCACTAGCTTCAAAATACTCTCCAGAGTCCCCGAATTCTTATGTTTTCGCGTAGATGAAGTTAGGGGCCCGATCGTAGGCGTTTGTTCAGGATCATCCAGTTTTCTACATAGAGTCAGCATCAACGACACGAGAGAGATTCCATCACCGAGCGCGTGGTGAATGCGCAACACCAAACACTTGTGCGCGGATAAAAGGTGGACCTCCCACAACGGTTTATCCGTGGTCAACGGAGACGATACCGTGAGGTCGGCTACGTATTCGTTGACCACTTCCTCATCGTTATCTCCTTCACCTACCGGGTTGGAACGGATGATGATGTGGCGGTTGATGTCGATTTCGGTTTTGCGCCAGTGTTCACGTCCGTGGTTGTCGGTGACTAAAAGGCTGGAAAATCTAGGGTGCTTGATCAAGAGAGAACCGAAGATAACGGTTCGGAGGGCGTCAAGTGTGATCGGCCGATTGAGGCCGAACATGCTGTTTATAATCTGGTGAGTTGCCGGTTGCACGAACAACCGGCCGCCCGGTGATAATGGTTCCTCGTACTCACTATCCATTGTACTCACTCGTCTAGGTTGTAGTGTATTTATTTTAAAATAGTTTGGTACTTTTTTTTTTCTTCTTAAACTAGTAAAATTATGGTACTTTAAAACTAGAAAAGTAGGCCGAACGTCCGAACCAAACATAAAAAGGTGGGCGACGGAATGGAACAGGTGTCACGTGAGACTGACAAAATGATAACAAATTTTAGCAGTGGCAAACATACGATGACGGCAAGGATTGTATGTATTACCATCTTTATCCAAACATATATACAAATACTTGATTAGAAACGGTTGTGTAAACGAATCAAATCAAATGCTAACTAAACTGTTTATGAATTGTTTATCGACAAGTTTTTGTTTTTGTTTATGTTCGTTCATTTATTAGATAAACGAACATAAGGGTGAAAGAGTGCTCAAACATATGAGAGTGGTAAACTCTTCATTTAACCAATTATCTCATGTCATGTCAACTCAGCTCTTCACTCTTCATTTTGCACTCAATTACTAGTATGCTTCACCAAACAACTTTTTTCTTAAAAATAAAATAAAATAATGTGTGATTGGTCGGAAGAACGTAGGACTCGTCATTAACCCTCTCTCCCTCCCCTCTCTCATTGGTGAGTAGTCACCATTCCAACCTTTCATTGCTTACCGAAAGGGTGCTGGCGGCGTCATGCTGCGCGGCAAACCCCCTTCCCCGATCACTTTGTCGAACCCGCCCCTACCACCCTAAGCAAATGTTTTTGTTCATCTAGTTAAACGACGAATGGGTATGAACATATATTTTATTCATCCATTATACATTTTATTTTCGTTACTTTACTTTTGTTTTGTTTTAAGTTTGTTCGTTTGTTTATATACTCATTAATTAATATTCTTTAGACCATACTATAGTTAGTTTTATGAAATTAAAATTCCATGCATTACAATTTAGTCTAGATTTATTGATCTTTTTGGACCAACACAATGATGTTCACATTTACTTTTGTTGGTGTTCGCTCGATTATGTTTGTTCATCTATGTTTATTTGTTTACATTTGTGAACCCTTCGTTTATGCTATTAATAAACAAATGTGAACCCAATTTTTTTACCGAGTGAACAAGAAAACTCCATTCGTTTACTTGTTCGTGTTTGGTTGTTTTTTGGTTAAAGTTAAAAGAACGAACATGGACACGCCCCGTTCGTGCTCATTCCGTTCGTTTACAAGCATAGTTACAATAAACCGTTTTTAGCATTAATGTATAACTAACCACGTATTTTACGTGTCACTATTTTAAATTTTAAAAAAATAATCATATTGATATATAATTAACTATTATTTGTTATTACCCTGATTTCAAAATAGTAATATTATTATTTCTTATTCTCCTGATCAATTCTTGCGTATCTATAGTATGTGGGCTACGATTTCTGGAAGACAAATTCTTTATATATGTCTTTGTCATGTGATTAATGGAGAAATTAAAATCCACATCTACACAGCACACCACCCAGAGAATGGATGGATGTAGTTTTTTTCTTCAATGAATATGTTAGATGTGCGTGTGGGTATGAA
The DNA here is from genome assembly GCA_030545235.1 of Helianthus tuberosus. NCBI lineage: Eukaryota > Viridiplantae > Streptophyta > Magnoliopsida > Asterales > Asteraceae > Helianthus > Helianthus tuberosus. Next base: position 22,434 of record JARYGA010015216.1, on the reverse strand, counting down.
AAGAATGACAGGTTGTGTCACGTTACGTTACTACGAGGTTTTATTTATTGTTCATCATCAAAGAATAGCACATATCTTTCGCTTAATTTCAGTGATAACCCAACAACTCTTGCTGGGTGGTTTATATTGCTAAAACCTCGTTTTATATATTATTATTATTATTAGTATATATTTTTTATAAGGTAATCTAACTTATAATAAAAGACTCCAAATAATGACACATGACATTCTCTGCTTCAACCTCATAAATTTTATTTATATTTGTTTAATAAATTTCTTTTAATATTAATATTAATTAATAATCAATATATAGATATCACTTATTTTTATCCTTATCTTTATCTAAAATTAATAAATAAATTCAATTTTGCAATTTAGACTCTTTGTTTTTTTTTACTTTTAAACCAAAGTTTTCATATTTTGTTCCAACTTTTTTTTTATTTTGAATTTTGGTCCACCATACTTTTCATCTTTCCCAAGTTTTTCGTTTTGTTCTAAATTTTGTGAGTTAACGCACCGCAACGTGCGTGTGGGGTTCAACATTTTTCGTATATTTTTTTCCCGTTTGACTGGCCCGTCGCGTCACATCTATTTTTCTGCGTTTGACAAGTTCAACAAACACGCGGGTCTTGGATGGACTTAGTTATTTTTTTCTATGTTGTACGTTTCGGTTTAATTTCTCAGCAACGAGCGTGCGTGATTCAAAGATTTTACATCTGCTTTTCGCTCGGCGTTATTTTTTTCCCGTTTTTATTTATTTTGTTTTTACGAGCTTTTCCGGTGTTGGTGGTCGCTGACAATGGTATAGTATTGCTACTACTTAACACAGTTTTATGACAACCGCTGCAACGCAGGGGCTTAATACTAGTATTCATTAAAGAGTAAACTGCAATTTTACCCCCTGGGGTTTAGGCCAATTGACACTCTTACCCCCCCCCCCCCCCAAACGAAATAATTGCAATTTTACCCCCAACGTTTGGTGTTATGTCGCAAGTTTACCCCCTGTCATCAAATTTGCTTAACGGTCAACAAAACAATGTGAGGGTCAAAGGGTAAATAGGTAATTTTGCCAAACCATTATTATTATTATTATTGGGTCTTGCTATTCACACACCCCCCACCTACCCCTTTGTCTATTTACACACCCCCCAGTGTCGAGCTGTGGCCAGAGCGCGACATTTTGGTCCGGTCAACCAGACAAAAAACTGACGGGTTTCCGACGGGTCTGTTGACCTGACCAAAACGCCGAGCTTTGGCCGCGTTCTGGTCCTGTCAACCAGCCAAAAGACTGGCCGGGTGTCAGTCTTTTGTCTGGTTGACAGGACCAGAACGCAGCCAAAGCTCGACGTTTTGGTCCGGTCAACAGACCCGTCAGACACCCGTCAGTCTTTGTCTGGTTAACCGGACCAAAACACCGCGCTCTGGCCACAGCTCGACACTGGGGGTGTGTAAATAGACATGGCCATTATTATTATTATTATTATTATTATTATTATTATTATTATTATTATATAACTCTCTTTCTCTCTCTATACCTCTCTCTCTCTCTGCCACTCTCTCACACACACACACAGATCTCATCTCCATCTCTCAACACCATCACCACCATTAACCCACCACCATCAACCCGTCACCGCCACCACTATCAACCTGCCACCACAAACACCCTACCTGCCATCAACACACCTACCACCATTACCATCTCAATCACATCGCTTCAAGAACTTTAATCTTGTCTTTTGTCATGTAGGCTTTGTTTATTATTGTGTTCTTGGTGTGTATTTACAGTTTGTTGGTTCCTGAATTTGGTTTTTAGTAAAGGGTTGTGTAACCTCAATATATGTGTTTGAAAAAGGGTATACAGATTTTGATTCAATTCATATGATTTAATTGATGTGGTGAAGATGGTGTTTTTTTGATGATTTAAATCCATGGTGGCATGGGTGTGTTAGAATTTGAAACCCTAGTTTTTGTTTTGTCAGAGGATTGATATTGGATGTATCAGGGTTTTTTTTTATTATGGATGACTAGCATGAATCTGGGTTAGATGTGTAAGATGCCTAGGGGTAATTACAGGAGAAACTTACGAAAAGTCGAAAAGTAATCGATTCTGTTTTTTTAATTCAAAGAGAAAATCAAGAAATCAAAGAAAGAGTAGGTTAGTTATGAGTTCTTATTTTTTATTTTTATTTTTTTTCTAACACAGTTTAGGCGTTGCATATATCTTTTAATTCGTGCTGATCTTTTGATGTGGTTTGCTGGAATGATTGTTATGTGTAACATGGAAAATGACTTACAATTGCTGATCTGAACTTCTTTTTGTTGTTCATATTTGTGCCAATATCAAGATTATGCTTCTTGCAAATCATTATAAACCAATTCATTGTCATTCATTCATTCATATGTATATCAGTTTCGATGTTTTTTTGTGTGACTTACAGTTAATCAAATTTCATACACTTGGGAATTGTGTTTTTTCGTTTTGGTTTTGGGTCTGCAGAGGGTTGGGTGTGATTTGAGTTAAATGGACAGTGGCAAGAGAGAGAAGTGGTTGAGGGAGGTGGTTGAGGGTGGTGGCTAGAGGTGGCAGTGGTTGTTGTGGTGCTGAATGGCGGTGACAGTGGTGGCAGTGGTGGCAGGGGGTAATATTACAGAGTAGAACAAAACATAGAGGGTAATATGAGAGGGCATTATAGTCATTTCACATTCCAGTTAACAGATCTGTTAACTTATTTGACGGCAGTGGGTAAACTTGCGACATAACACCAAACGTTGGGGGATGAAATTGCAATTATTTCGTTAAGGGGGGTAAGAGTACCAATTGGCCTAAACCTCAGGGGGTAAAATTGCAGTTTACTCTTCATTAAAATACAAAAATAACAAATTATGTTTTCTACACATGACTATTAAAACTGCCAATACTAAAAGGGCACTACTATACACATCCCCCCTATTACTAACTACACCCCCCCTCCTCTCACATAACTTACAGGTGGGGCCTGCGTGGGACCGACAGTTTTCTCTCACAAGGGGGGGTGTGGTTAGTAATAGGGGGGGTGTGTATAGAATGCCCCTACTAAAAAGACAATGTAGGACATGATTACCATGTCTGAACTAAAAAAGTAATCATTGTGCTTCATCTAACGATTATGTTTTTTCCTTTTCAGGAATTAGAACTCTTAATGTTGTCAATGAGGTGGTGGTGGATTGGTAAGGGAGAGAGATTTGGTGTTCTAGGGAACCTAGATTCGATTTCTGCCCTCCCATTATTTTCTGCGGCACCTGGTGATGATGGGAGACTAGGCGAATAGATGAAGATCGCTGGTTCAATCCTTGAACTGAGCAGGTTTTACCTCACTGCACTACCATGCCTTCGGGCGAGTGTTCACGGGCTTCAGCCCTAGGTGAGGGTTTTCCCCGGTTCGGAAAATATGTTGCGTTGACCTAGTAAAAATATGCATTTGCGTACATATACGGTTATTGTAGATCAACCGAACCCTAACCCTCGCATCATTGCCATCCTTAGGGAGATGGTCAAACTACAAGACTAACAATACCACATATCCTTGTTAATAGAAACTTCGACTTATTGTATGTAACTAGAATTGCTTTCTCGTGTTGCGTGGATCGATATTTTAACATGATTTGAGCTTGTTGATTTTTTTCAACTGTTTATTGATAAAATGTAGACCAACCGAAAACGTCTATTAAAATAAGCACAGTATTATATTTGACATGAGTAATTTTTGAAAAAAAAAAACGTTTAAATATAAACTAAATTGAACTTATACCAATACGTACATAAAAATAAGCACGTAAAACTTGAGGGGGTAAAAATGTCATTACGTCGAAACGTAAACCAACATGAATTTATACCGACAGGTACGTAAATGTCAAAATGTAGAACAACAGAAAACATCAATAAAAGTAAGCACAAAAAACGTATTATATTTGACATGAGTCATGAAACGTAAAATAACTCGAATTTATACTGTCTAATGAAAACATATTATAATTTACCCGACTCGTTCCCAAGTAAAATTACGTCAAAACGTACACTAACTGAATACTTTCATAAAAATAAACACGAAAACGCATTATATTTGATGGGACTCATTTTTGGAAGAAAAACATCAAAACGTAAACCAACTTGAATTCATACCAACCCATATATACAATAAACACATCAAACTTGAGGTTTCATAAAAATAAACACGAAAACGCATTATATTTGATGGGACTCATTTTTGGAAGAAAAACATCAAAACGTAAACCAACTTGAATTCATACCAACCCATATATAAAATAAACACATCAAACTTGAGGTGGGTTAATTGACATTTTTATGAAATTTTAGAAAGGTGAGGAAGTATAATTGCAAATGCTTAAAGTTAAAAGGGTGAATTTTAAAATTAAAAAAAAAACAAAAAAATACATGGTCAAAATCACTGTAGCTAACTGGTCATCTTATATATATATATATATAGGCTAAAGCTAGGTAGAAAACCCTTCATTTTGAGAAAACCCTAGAAAACCCAACCTCTCGACATTTTTTTTTTGAAAAAAATAACACATGTAATATACATGTTTTTAAGAGTTTTGGGCCAAAAAAAACAAAAAAGCGCCGAAGGAATGTTTAAAAAAAACAAATTTCAGCAAGTTTCAGCCTTTTTTGCCTAACACATGTTAGTCACTCGAAGTTTGCTGAAATTTGTTTATTTTTTTTAAAAACATCCCTTCGGCGCTTTTCTGTTTTTTTTTGCCCAAAACTCTTAAAAACATGTATATTGCATGTGTTATTTTTTTCAAAAAAAAAAAATGTCGGGAGCTTTGAGTTTCCAGAGTTTTTTAAAAACATAAGGGTTTTCTATATAGCCCTTCCCTATATATATATATATATATATATATATATATATATATATATATAGAAACGGAATCAGGAGAAAACGTTCAAAAGTGTGAGAACGTATCCTGGCCCGACACATGGCGCGGGACATGATCAGGGTCCGAGAGTTTTTTTTGTCTTTTCAATCTTCTTTTATTTTCCTAACGCGGTATAATATTTTCTGGCGTCTAAGTTTTTTTTTTTTGCGTTAATTGTATTTATTAAACTTTTTGGCGTTGAAATAATTGTTTTTGTGTCACATAGATAATTTTTTGGCGTTATACCGCTTTCTGGTCAATTTTTTGGCGTTTTGTATAATAATTCACTACGAGTCATTAATATTTGCATAAGATTACAATAAGACCAAATTTTTTTTTGGCGTTTAGTGAATTTTTTGGCGTTCAATACATTTTACAAGGTGCTTTGCCAGCACCCGTTCTCCCAGTTTTCATACTACTAGCGTTTTGTTGTTTGTAGTTTTTGGTGTTTGTAGTTTTTAGCGTTTTATATAATAATGTATTTTATTTATAGAGAATTAGATAACAAAACAACATATAACTTGATATCAAAACAATATAAAAAAAATAAAAAAATGGTAATCTAATTTCTCTTTCGAATCTTCACTGTCGTCAGCCTCTTTCTTCTTGAATTTGTTTTGGCGTTTTGAACCTTTTTTGAATACTTTAGCTAGATGTCAACTTTCCTACATAAACCCCGTCTTTTTCAGACGAAGCTGCTTAGTGGCATCCTGTTTTTTGGTATGATATTCTTGTTTGGTGGCATGTCATTGAAGATCAACTCTTGCTTGATGCTATTTATAATAATGGAGTCCAAAATAGCATTTTACACTCGTGTTGATCTCTTTATTCCATGCCGATATTCATCAAGAATAAAGCTCACATGATGGCATATCACTGTCATCAGTCTCTTTTTCTTGAGTATTTGTCCATCTCATTCAGCAAAATATTATTGTGATAACCCCCTCAGAAGAAGAATCCATTTCAGTGAAAGCTTTGCCATCTGTGGTTATTTTAACCAACATTTTTGGCGTTTTAAAGTGAGTGGTTTCTAGAGGATATGACGTTTGTTTTTTCTGGGTGTGACTAATTCAATGTGTATAGACCCCTCTCTTATAGGAGTTTTTTGGCGCGTAGTTTAGGCGGGATTTTTTTATTGTAATAAATGATAGTAATAAAGTAACTGTCTTTTCAGTTACTGTTTTTATATTTACTGTTTTGATCAGCTTTATCAGTTTGTAGGTGATAGACGTCCCATCTTCTAACTTTGGCGTTTTTTTAAATGACGTTATGCAGAACAAGATGACAAAATGCAATAACGGGGAAAATAAAATATTAAGCAGGAAAAATATTTTTTGTTATTTCTGGCGTTTTGTAAGCTATAACTTTTTTTAGTATTTTTTTTTTTGTGTTTTGCAAATAAAGAGAGAAATATATCATTTAATTATCTTAAAAAAAGTAGATTAAACAGAAGAAAAAAAAGAAAAAAAAATTAAAACCCTTCGTCAGAAGGTACTTTATCCGAAAAGTATCCATCACTTGCGTCATCTTCTTCCTCTGAGTCTTCATCTGGATATTCATCCATGTCATCACCTTCACCTTCATCAGCTTCTTGTTCCTGAAGATTCTGAAGCCTCCACTTGAACATGTCTTGCATTAACTCCAATTTTGAGTCCATTTCTGTGTTCGTACAAGTTGCGTTATGCAATTCTTCCATGAAACCAAGACCCTGCTTTGTCATGATGTTTTCAAGCCAGTAGACTTCCTGCTCTCCGCTGTCGTATGTAACCGTCACCATGTCTGTTTCATCATCAAAACGCCATGATGTCATGACAGGGTCCGGTTTCACATCTGCTTTGATTGGTCCAAATTTCCTGGTTAATGCTTTCATAAGCATATGTGTTTCATGGCATTCGTTGTCTAGATCGATGCTAAGGGATAAGATACCCCTCTGTACCTCTTCTTCCATCTTCAAAATTGCCCTGACCGTCTTAACATACACCCTCCTTCTGTTGTCAAATCGGAGGACGAATCGCCTGATTGCCAGAGTGTATCTCCACGAAACGATTGTTGCCATTTTTGGCGTTTTGGTTAAGTTGGCGTTTTTGGTTAAAGATGTTTTTGCAGAAATGGATAGATTTAAGTGATTATGGAAGCTATGTTTTACCTCGTTTATATAATGATGTTTTTGGCGCGTAATTTAGGAGGGGATTTCTTCTAATAAATGTTAATAACTGAAATTCAGTTATTGTGTTGTTTCATCTTCCTGTAATATCCAACACATTTTATCACTAATTTTTTTAGTTTTGTTTTTAGTGGCGTTTTATTTTTTTGAATGGCGTTTTATCATTTGATGGCGTTTTGAATATGAGCGGTAAAAGACCCTTTTACCCTTAATGAAGCGCGTCCCACATAATAAAATTGATGTTATTTACGAAAACGCCACCGCGCAATCTAGTCCATGAATTGTTTTGATCGGACGACCCATAAGCGTTCTCACCGTTCTCACACTTTCTACCGTTTTCTCTAGATCCTGACCGTATATATATATATATATATACACGGTCTCTCTTATCATCGATATTCTCTACTTTAACAACTTAGAGCTTATATATTTCTTTTTAGCTTCCCGCGTGAAGATATTTTAGGAGGTAACCCTCCGTGATACCATGTCTACTTGCACGTTTAAATGTGATGTTTTTTGTGAGATCAACAACCATTGCGCCCAAAGAGGGGTGGTGAGATTTGAGGCGGGGGATGTCTTACGAACCCAACATCTTTCATTCCACACCTGATGTGATGTGAGATTTGTCTAAGGTGTGAGATTTTAAGAAGAGTTATTGTCCTTAATAAGGCTTGACCCATCATGCCAATCTGCTACGTGGGATTTGCCTAAGGTGTCCTTCTGAACACTCCTAGGACTCACCATCCTTGATAAGGTTTGCCCCACTATCCCAATGAACACATGAGTGACTCTGATACCATTTGTTACATCTAGCCTTTCGTACCACCAATATCATCTAATTTGCTCAGTTGGAGCTTACGGATTTATTTTTTGGTGCTCAATTTGAGACTTCCAAGCAAGTTCTACTCCCACATGAGCGCACTTAATTGTACAGTTATAATGAAATCCACAACCGTTGCGCTTAAAACGCGTTGCTGATATCTAAGGCAAGACATGTATTATGAACCCATCATCCTTCATGTTCACGGCTGATATACAATTTGCCTAGAGTGTTACATTATAGTTTCAACAAAGCGCCATTAGTTTTACCCATGATACCAACCGCTATAAAACCACACAAACCAGAAGAATCAAAAGGTATGTGGAGGTACCATGAGAAGTTTATTATTGTGTTTGGACATGTTGCTATAATTCGTACGAATACATAAATGTTAGTGATATCTAAGTACTCAAGCTACTTATACCATCCATCCATGTCCTTAGGTGACCTTAAAAGGGTATTTTCTTTAAATCTATTATTAGCATTTCTGCCATATCTAACTTAAAGTTAAATATACTAATATAAGAATTAGTAGGCAGAGATTTTGGTAAAAGCTTATGTCTATTTTTTTGGCGGTAAAAAGTAGTAGGCAAGATTTTGCTTTGATTTTTTTAAGATTAAATGTGTACTCCAAAAATGTTTCATTAATTTTACCTTAATAACGCATGCAAGGTTGCAAAGTCAGGAGGGGACAAAAAGTTGACTTTTTGTAACTCATGTGTATATAATTTCTATACTACATTCATATTAAACTTAATAATTCCGCCCCGTTTAGTGGACTTGACAAATCAAAGAAAAAAAAAAGCCAACTTTCATGAAGTTGGGTCACCGATAGTTAAAAGTCAAGGAAGGGCAACCATTTTCGTGGTCCAGAAAATCACCAATTTAATGGTGTTAGACTACTATTAGTGTTTCTATAATCGGATCAAACCAACCGGCCAGTCTAATCATATACACTATATACACAATTGGTCTGGTCGAATACTTTTAAATCGTCTTCATTTGCGTCAGCCAGTTATCATACTGACCGCTTGAACATTTCAACCGAGGTCGGACACTTATACCATCAAAAAAACATTCGTTTTCTTCTAAGACTCATCTACTTTCATGTTTTGATAAATTAATGTAATATTATGTTTTAAATTAGTTCTATATATATTTAAAATTATAAATTATTTAATAAATTGCCGTGTTTTAGTTGCCACAAATGAAGACGACTTCATAACCAAACATAGCACAACAAGTCTTCAATTTGATGACCGTGAGTTGTGTGGTCCACAAACATCAGTGCGTAACGTAAACGGAAAATGTAACAGAAATTTAAAAATTACCGCGTTAGCGACGGCACTCTTCACCGTTTTCATATCTTCAAAGCTAAACTTGGCGGTGACAAGTTTTCTCGGCCATAGCTCCACCCCTTCTCCGCCTCGAACCGCCGTCTTTCCGTCTTTAACCCATGCTCCCCTCATCATAAACTCAAACACATAAACCAAAGTAAACCAAACCATTTTCACTGGCTTCAAAATACTCTCCAGAGTCCCCGAATTCTTATGTTTTTGCGTAGATGAAGTTAGGGGCCCGATCGTAGGCGTTTGTTCCGGATCATCCAGTTTTCTACATAGAGTCAGCATCAACGATACGAGAGAGATTCCATCACCGAGCGCGTGGTGAATGCGCAACACCAAACACTTGTGCGCGGACAAAAGGTGGACCTCCCACAACGGTTTATCCGTGGTCAACGGAGACGATACCGTGAGGTCGGCTAGGTATTCGTTGACCACTTCCTCATCGTTATCTCCTTCACCTACCGGGTTGGAACGGATGATGATGTGGCGGTTGATGTCGATTTCGGTTTTGCGCCAATGTTCACGTCCGTGGTTGTCCGTGACTAAAAGGCTGGAAAATCTAGGGTGCTTGATCAAGAGAGAACCGGAGATGACGGTTCGAAGGGCGTCAAGGGTGATCGGCTGTTCGAGGCCGAACACGCTGTTTATGATCTGGTGAGTTGCGGGTTGCACGAACAACCGGCCGCCCGGTGATAGTGGTTCTTCGATCTCCATACCCATTTAGAGAGTCACGGGGATATCAATTAGAATTGCCGTATATGCTTTAATAATTTATAGTTTGTCAACTCTTTTTTCTGCTTACATAGTCAAAATAATAACATAATATAGTACTTTTTTATTCGAAATTCCAATAATGAACTAGTCAACATTCAACAAAGACACAACTAACACCAAACACTCAACACAAATCAAGTAAGTCATGGCATCAAACAATGAACCAAACACAATTTACGCGGTTTAATAAGACAAGTGCTATATTATATAATTATATAAGAGTAAACTGCCATTTTGGTCTCTGAGGTTTGGCCAGTTTTGCCACTTTAGTCCAAATCTCAAAGTTTTTGTATCTGGGTCCCTGTGGTTTCATTTTTGTTGCCATTTTGGTCCAAAAGTGAAATCAGTTCATATTTGTCTTATAAAATCCTACTATTTTGTCATTTTCCTTAGGGGCAAAATAGTCATTTAAGCATTAATATATTATATAAATAAAATAACAAAGCCTGAAGAACATCAAATATCTAAAATCATCACAAAAATCAAAAGCATGATCCAACAAATTTCATCCACTAATCTGAAAACACAGAACGAATTAAAAAGCCCCAAAACAAACATTATCCAGCATCTCACATAAACCAAACAAGCAAATGGAATATTTAATATGAATTCAGATAAACTACAACAAAACGCCAGATAATTGTAAGAATATTCCAATGAAGATGAAGGATTATACTTGTACCTTCAACCTCTGCTCTCTCTCTCTCTAAACACCAATCTATCTCTCTCTCTCTCCTCTCTCTCAAACACCACCGCCACCGAACTCCATGTAACACCTCGTAAAATCATGTCCAATAATGTATCGACACGTGTCACTAATCCTAATTATGTCAAATGTTGACTAGGAGGGACGATTATCGCCAAACAGTTAAAACTTTGAATGCGAAAGGAGTGAAAGTATCAACATGCTTAAACAAAGTCTCTGAGTGACATTATACGGTATCCATGTTCTCATATTAAGCCACTTGTTGGATAATCGAAACCGTTTGCGATAAACTCAAAAGTTTCGGTAACGGAGGGTTAAAAGCGTCAACATATTAAATCTTACCTCTGAGTGACCTTTTAACGAATCCGGAGCATTACAATGTTTGATCACACTCTTGGGAATACCTAATATTTGCCGTTTAGGGCTTTGATGCCGTTAAATAATAATACGCACAAGTTCGTGCGTTAAAAGGGTTAAAAGTGTCAATATGTTAATTCTTACCTCTGAAAGACCTTTTAACGAACCCGGAGCATCGTGATATTCGTTCATACTCTCGGGAATGCCTAATATGGGCTATGTAAGGCCTTGATGTCGTTAAACGATATTACGCACCACTTTGTGCGTTAAAAGGACTAAAAACGTCAACGTGCGAAACTATGCCTTTGAGTGACCTTCTAAACGAAACGGGAACTCCGTAAGCTCGTTCATACTTCCGGGCATGCCTATGATTGGTCACAAATAATATTTGTACCTTATAATAACAATATATTTGGTTATATAAGGTTTTGTGCCAAAAATGTCAATAACAAAAGTTAAAAGTGCATATAAAAAGCACAGGGACCAAAACAATCAACTGCCAAACCAGTCTTGGGCCGGACACTCACTCGCGGGCCTTGAAGTATTGGGCCAAGGCAGCCGCGGGCTGCCAGAGATCAGATCTGCAGAATTATTTTTTTATTTTGTTTTCTTTGCTTGTTCACCACACATACAACCCATACTCACATAATTCGATTCTAGGGGCTCTTATGTCACACCCCCAAAATCCACCTGCGGAGTACTACCGCTTGGAGGCGTGACTGACCAGGATCCAGCCACCAATCATATTGAACAAGCGTATAAGTAGTTATAAAAATCCACCCAATACAATTGGTGTTCAAACAAAACATAGTTAAGTTGCAAGCGGAAGCATAAGTCTTAAATCAAAACATAAGTTTAATTGTTTCATAGTTTAACATGGCACACAGTCGTCCATGTCCCACAACGATCCTCCTCCATGCAAGCTCCAGCTTAAGAACCTAAGGACCTGCAAAGCATGTAGTAACGAGTCAACAACTAGTTGAGTGAGTTCACGGTTGGGTGTTCGTTTTAGGTTATTTCGAAAACAGTTTCCTTTGGCTGGCATCCTGCCGTGGGGGTTACCCCATAGTTAAAAACGTGACTTGTTTATTCCCGGTTACTCTGGCAATCCTGCCGTGGGGGCTACCCCGTGTTAGTTATCTGGCATTTCGGCCGTGGGGGCTACCCCATGTATACACTAGACTCGTTACCATATCGACTGCTGACTGTATTCATGTTTATGTGCCCTGAAACTGTCAATGTCTATCATCATTGACGTGCCCCAGATCCATTAGTTCACGCCCGTCCTCTGCGGCACGGTGTGAGGTTTGTCAGACCTAAATAGCGCTATCTAACTAATGACCCGCTCGCCATTGGCCCGGCGATTAAGTCGATATAAAAATGAGGGACTTCGTGATAGAGTTTTGGTCTAGTACGAGTTATCTGTCCTTGAGGACGAGGAATTACATTCCTGAACCTTTGCTGTCCTACCCAAGGAGGACGAGGAACCCAGTTCCTTAACCCCAATTCCCGACCCCTGGGAATCCCATGCTTTGTAGAGGGTGTGAACTCACCTTGGTTTGCTCGGCAGAAACACAGAAGGGTCAAACAAGCAATGTTGTGGCTACTCACGTCCTATCATAGTTGTATCATGCAATCAGGTTCGTATTCAAGTAGTGCACGTATGTTCTACACGTATGCTAGCACGTTGCATGCAGTTCATCCATAGTAGCCCACATAATCATTCACAATTAACAGTACGTATGAGGTCCGTGTAGTAGGCCCAAAAGTCCGGCCCAATCAAATAAGCCCATAATTAAACAAGTCCAACAGTGTGTACCCGCATATGACCCCGAGTCGCAACTAGGCGTTTGCGACTCGCAACCGGAGTCGCAACCATGGTTTCGGTCCATACTGTTTTGGTTACGAGTCGCAACTGGACTCGCAACGGTGGTTTCGAGTCACAAGGTCTGTGCTGATCCGGTGTGGTTTCGAGTCGCAACCGGGAGATTTCGACTCGTTGTGCTTGGTTTCGAGTCGCAATTGATGGTTACGAGTGGACATAAGCTGATTCGGAACAGTGTACTATCCAATGAGACTTTGATTTCATGAAACAGTCTGTACTACTCTCATAAACATGTTTATTTGTCTAGTAATTTCCTAAAATGGATCAAACAAATCAGATTTCAAATATTCAACCATGTTCTTATGATGTTCATCAATTTCTTCATACATTCATCATGTTCTTCACACATTCAAGTAGTTCATCATCATTCATATAAACCTAAGTCTAACAAAGTCATGAACAACAATCAACTCTTGAACATATTCATCTAATAGTTTCAAATCATCACATAACATATCAATTCTACACTAATCTAATCAACATGATACTACACATGTGCAAGCCGGCTTTCATGAATATTCACATTTAATGATTTGAATCACATTTCAATACAAGACATCATGAACTCATTGTGCAATATATCCGAAACATGTTAGCCGATTATCAACAACATATACATCCGATTCATGAGACATTATCAAGCATACCACTACACAAGCTAATCATATCATTCATACCATTATTAAACAACAACAAACATTATAAAATCACTAACCGGTTGATGAGTTTCAAAGGCGAGTATGAAACTTCCGAGTGTGTGTGTGTGTGTGTGCCGATCCGCTAGTCCTAGTGTCACCGGTTTGGACCCGAGAGAAAGGAGGAGAAATATGATGTTGAAGCTTAGGGTTTAGTGATTTCTAGAGAGTGTAGAGGAGTATGTGTGGATTGTCCAAGAAAATGGCAAGGATGACTAACAATTGGATTATATACTAGCTTCAAGTGCACCCTAATGGGCTTCGACATAGGCTAAGTGTGTATGTGTGTGCGGCCCAACCGGCCCGTGAGTCATTGATCACTCGAGACCACATGGTCTCGAGTCGGGTTCTCGGTTCACATGAAACCTATACGCATATTCTACATACTAGCATGCATATAAACATAACACATAATCGCACAAAGGTTCACTTATCATTAATCACACAAGATAACTAGTCACACGTTCATGTTATATCGGGATACAAGGAAGGTTCTAAATTTCGAGTTGTCACATCATCCCCAAGTTGAAAGAAATTTCGTCCCGAAATTTGGTAAGCACTCACTGAGGAAGCTAGTTAAGTTGTATGGTTTTCCTGGGGTGTCACATCCACCCCCCGTTGATCTGGAATTTCGTCCCGAAATTCCGTAGCTTCGGCCTCAGTAGTGGGTGTACTGTTTGCGAACAGTTGGGGATACTTTTGTTTCATCTGGTCTTCGCGCTCCCAGGTGAACTCTGGGCCGCGACGTGAGTTCCAACGAACTCGAACGAGAGGTATTCTAGTGCTCTTGAGGACCTTAACATCCCGGTCCGTGATCTCGGCTGGTTCCTCGACGAATCGTAACTGCTCGTCGATCGTGAGTTCCTTCAAAGGAACTACGTGAGTCTCATCTGACGGACACTTCTTCAGATTCGACACGTGAAAAACGTTGTGAACTGCACCGAGTTCCGCTGGTAGGTTCAGTCTGTAGGCCACCCTGCCTATTTTCTCAATGACCTCGAAAGGTCCAACGTATCGTGGGTTGAGTTTGCCGCGTTTACCAAAACGAACCACACCTTTCCAGGGTGAAACTTTGAGTAGTACCCGCTCCCCAACCTGGAGCTCAAGTGGTTTCCTGCCCACGTCGGCGTAAACTTTCTGACGTTCACGAGCGGCCGTCATGCGTTTTCGGATCTGAGCGATCTGCTCGGTTGTATCTACCACATATTCTGGACCAGTGATCTGACTATCTCCCACCTCTGCCCAGCAAAGAGGAGACCGGCATTTACGTCCGTACAATGCCTCAAACGGAGCAGCTCCAATGCTGGTGTGGTAGCTGTTATTGTACGAGAATTCCACAAGTGGCAGATGCTTTTCCCAGCGGTTGCCAAAGTCGATTACACATGCACGAAGCATGTCTTCTAAGGTTTGAATGGTGCGTTCGGACTGCCCGTCCGTCTGAGGATGGTACGCTGTGCTCATGTCTAGTCGTGAGCCGAAGGATTTGTGCATTGCTTGCCACAGCTCCGAAGTAAAACGTGCATCTCGATCTGAGATAATGGAGGTGGGCACCCCGTGCCTCGAAACAATTTCTTTGATGTAGATTTCTGCAAGAGTGGAGAACTTATCCGTTTCCTTGATAGCCAAGAAGTGTGCAGATTTTGTGAGTCGATCCACGATCACCCAAATAGTATCGTTCCCGCGCTGGGATCTAGGTAGGCCAGTAACAAAATCCATGGAAATTTGCTCCCATTTCCATTGAGGTATCTCTGGTTGTTGGAGCAGGCCTGATGGTTTCTGGTATTCCGACTTGACCCTTGCACAAGTCAAACACTTGCTGACGTAGGTCGCTATGTGGGCCTTCATGCTAGGCCACCAGTACGTAGTCTTGATGTCGTGGTACATTTTATCCGATCCAGGATGTACCGAGTAGCGAGACTTGTGTGCTTCGTCCATCACAAGCTCTCGTAGGTTGCCATAGAGTGGGACCCAAACGCGTCCCGTTACGTAGTAAGCACCATCTTCCTTCTGTTCTAAGCGCTGCCTCGATCCGCGTAGGGCTTCAGCCCTGACGTTTTCCGGTTTCAGTGCTTCCATCTGAGCTGCTCGTATCTGGGAGGGAAGACTAGAATGGATCGTGAGTTGTAGAGCTCGCACGCGCTTAGGCGCAGTGTCCTTCCGACTGAGGGCGTCAGCCACAACATTGGCTTTGCCCGGGTGATATCTGATTGCGCACTCGTAGTCGCTTAGCAACTCGACCCATCGTCGTTGCCGCATGTTCAGTTCCTTCTGCTTGAAGATATGCTCGAGGCTCCTGTGGTCGGTGTAGATGGCGCACTTGGTACCATACAGGTAATGCCGCCATAACTTAAGTGCAAAAACAACAGCTCCCAGCTCTAAATCGTGCGTAGTGTAGTTCTTTTCATGAACCTTGAGTTGACGTGAGGCGTAGGCTATAACTTTATCTCGTTGCATCAACACGCAACCAAGACCTTGAATTGACGCGTCGCAGTAGACCACAAAGTCGTCTGTGCCTTCCGGCAAGGAAAGGATAGGTGCGCTATAAAGTCTATCCTTTAGGTGCTGAAATGCCAACTCCTGTGCGTTTCCCCAGCGATAAACAACGCCCTTCTGCGTTAGTGAGGTGAGAGGCTGTGCAATCTTGGAAAAATCCTTTATGAATCTCCGGTAGTATCCTGCCAAGCCCAAAAATTGGCGAATTTCCTTTGGTGTACGAGGTGCAGGCCAGTTCTTTATCGAGTCTACCTTGGATGGATCAACGTGAATCCCATCCTTGTTTACCACGTGGCCTAGGAAATGGACTTCTCGAAGCCAGAAGTCGCATTTCGAGAACTTTGCATAAAGCTGTTCTGTTCGAAGGAGTTCCAGAATAAGTCGCAGATGCTGCTCATGTTCCTCCCGACTCTTAGAATAGATCAGGATGTCGTCGATGAAGACTATAACGAACTTGTCCAGGTAAGGCTTGCACACTCGGTTCATCAAATCCATGAAAACCGCAGGTGCGTTTGTCATCCCAAAAGGCATGACCAAAAACTCATAGTGCCCGTATCGAGTTCTGAAAGCTGTTTTGGAGACGTCCTCTTCCCGGACTCTCAGCTGGTGATAACCCGATCTCAGATCGATCTTCGAATAGTAGCTCGACCCTTGCAGCTGGTCGAACAAGTCGTCGATACGCGGTAGAGGATAACGATTCTTCACCGTCACCTTGTTGAGTTCTCGGTAGTCGATGCACATTCTGAAAGTACCATCTTTCTTCTTCACAAATAGCACTGGAGCTCCCCAAGGCGATGAGCTTGGACGAATAAAACCCTTATCCAAGAGCTCTTGTAATTGCGTGGAGAGTTCTTTCAACTCTGATGGAGCTAGACGATAAGGTGCACGGGCTATGGGCGCAGCTCCAGGAGCTAGTTCGATCTGAAACTCGACTTGGCGATGAGGCGGAAGGCCAGGTAATTCCTCAGGAAATACCTCAGGATAGTCGCGTACAACTGGAAAATCTTCTATCTTCTTCTCTTTCTCCGTGGTGTCAGTAATAAGAGCCAAAATGGCGGTGTGCCCCTTTCGCAAGTACTTTTGGGCCTTAAGGAGAGAAATGACGTTCTCAACGGCGCTCCTCTTGTCGCCATGAATCATGAGAGGTTCACCACCGGGACCTGGAATACGGACAACCTTCTCGTTGCAAAGAATCTCTGCTCTGTGCTGGGATAACCAATCCATCCCAATGATAACGTCGAAACTACCCAAGACAATAGGAATGAGGTCGATAGAGAAGGTCTGGTCAGCGAGAATAAGTTTACAACCCTTGACTACGTGTGTGGCTTCTAAACTCTTACCATTTGCTAGCTCTACGGTGTGCTTGTTGTTCAAAGGTGTTGGGATACGCTTAAGCATTCGACTAACTTCTAGTGACACGTAGCTAGTATCGGCACCCGAATCAAATAAAACTGAAACATAAAAGTCGTCGAGAAGGAACTTACCCGCCACAACATTGGGGTCATTCCTTGCTTCGCCTTGTCCAATCACAAACATCCGCCCCCTGGCGCCATTGTTGTTGTTGTTCCCATTGTTACCATTCCCCTGATTGTTGTTATTGTTGTTGTTGTGGTTCTGGTTCCTGTTCAGTTGGGGGCAGTCTCTCTTGAAGTGGCCTTCAGCTCCACACTGAAAGCACCCTTTGTTATCACCCTGTTGCTGTTGCTGGCGCTGGTTCTGTTGAGCTTGCTGACGATTCTGATTAGCGGGGTATAAGCTCCTGCAATCCTTTGCAGCGTGACCAGGCTTGTTGCACCGATGACAGTTGCCCCTGGTGCATGGCCCGCTGTGGTGCAGGCTGCAGCGATTGCACTTGGGATGATTTCCTTTGTACCCACCACCAGACGATTGCTGATTAGGGCTCTTGTAGTCATCAGTCTTCCTCTGCTGAGACTGGGACTGAACAGAAGTCGAACCCTTACTTGAAGTCCCATCCCACTTCCGTTTGTTGTCACTAGAGGTACCAGTAGTAGTTGCAGCACCTATGCGTTTTGGTAACTTGTTCTGCTCCACCGCCTGATCCGTGAGACGGTGAGCCAACTGAACGGTTTGCTGGTAGGTGGCGAGGTTCGCTGAAGTCACATGACTTTGGATTTCTGGCACTAAGCCCTGAAGAAATAGTTCGATGCGTTTGATGGGAGGATCCACCATAGTAGGGCACAGAATTGCCAGTTCGTTCGACCTTTTCACATAAGCTTCAATCTCCGACCCCGTCATCTTGAGGTTGAAGAACTCCACCTCGAGTTTGTGAATCTCATCACGGCTGCAGTATTCTTCCTTGATCATTTCCTTAAAAGTTTCCCATGGGGTGGCGTTGGCAGCAACCAACCCTAGCATTTGGACCTGAGCGTTCCACCATGTGAGGGCTAAACCCTCGAGAGTACCAGTAGCATACTTCACCCTGCGCGCCTCAGGGCATTCACACATTTCGAAGACAGATTCTAGTTTCTCAAACCAGTGTAGGAGACCTACTGCTCCTTCAGTGCCGTTAAAAGTAGTTGGTCGGCAGTCCATGAAAGTCTTAAAAGTGCACACGGGTGGTTGAACATGCTGACCTATCGTAGGTGAAAGAAAAGACAGAGTTTAACACAAAGGTTGGTTCACGAGAGTAGGATCCTAAAGATCCTAGAATGAGTTCGGACTGCAGGATATACCTCCTGCGTGTGCAGCTGCAAGTGCTGCGGCAACTCGTTCGTTAATCAGAGCCGTCAACTGGGCTTGTGTCATGTTAACGCGTCCAGACATGATCTTCACATCAAGAAGAACGTGAGTGAGAGGGGTTCATGAAAGTACGATGTCAGAAGTGAGCAAGTGCACACGTGTTCAAGCAACAATAGTTATACTAACCAAGCATACCATGAGCAATGTACTATGTAACTAACAAGTAGGAAATATATACACAGATCATATCACCTAGAATGTCGAGCCTTGCATGTGGAGTGAAGCATCGTTGTGGACCGTTGAGCACTGTACAGGTTATAGTCTGGTTTTAACAAAAACGTTTTCCCCCTTTTTATTAAAACCAAGTTCTCTATAACCAATGGCTCTGATACCAATCTGTCACACCCCCAAAATCCACCTGCGGAGTACTACCGCTTGGAGGCGTGACTGACCAGGATCCAGCCACCAATCATATTGAACAAGCGTATAAGTAGTTATAAAAATCCACCCAATACAATTGGTGTTCAAACAAAACATAGTTAAGTTGCAAGCGGAAGCATAAGTCTTAAATCAAAACATAAGTTTAATTGTTTCATAGTTTAACATGGCACACAGTCGTCCATGTCCCACAACGATCCTCCTCCATGCAAGCTCCAGCTTAAGAACCTAAGGACCTGCAAAGCATGTAGTAACGAGTCAACAACTAGTTGAGTGAGTTCACGGTTGGGTGTTCGTTTTAGGTTATTTCGAAAACAGTTTCCTTTGGCTGGCATCCTGCCGTGGGGGTTACCCCATAGTTAAAAACGTGACTTGTTTATTCCCGGTTACTCTGGCAATCCTGCCGTGGGGGCTACCCCGTGTTAGTTATCTGGCATTTCGGCCGTGGGGGCTACCCCATGTATACACTAGACTCGTTACCATATCGACTGCTGACTGTAGTCATGTTTATGTGCCCTGAAACTGTCAATGTCTATCATCATTGACGTGCCCCAGATCCATTAGTTCACGCCCGTCCTCTGCGGCACGGTGTGAGGTTTGTCAGACCTAAATAGCGCTATCTAACTAATGACCCGCTCGCCATTGGCCCGGCGATTAAGTCGATATAAAAATGAGGGACTTCGTGATAGAGTTTTGGTCTAGTACGAGTTATCTGTCCGTGAGGACGAGGAATTACATTCCTGAACCTTTGCTGTCCTACCCAAGGAGGACGAGGAACCCAGTTCCTTAACCCCAATTCCCGACCCCTGGGAATCCCATGCTTTGTAGAGGGTGTGAACTCACCTTGGTTTGCTCGGCAGAAACACAGAAGGGTCAAACAAGCAATGTTGTGGCTACTCACGTCCTATCATAGTTGTATCATGCAATCAGGTTCGTATTCAAGTAGTGCACGTATGTTCTACACGTATGCTAGCACGTTGCATGCAGTTCATCCATAGTAGCCCACACAATCATTCACAATTAACAGTACGTATGAGGTCCGTGTAGTAGGCCCAAAAGTCCGGCCCAATCAAATAAGCCCATAATTAAACAAGTCCAACAGTGTGTACCCGCATATGACCCCGAGTCGCAACTAGGCGTTTGCGACTCGCAACCGGAGTCGCAACCATGGTTTCGGTCCATACTGTTTTGGTTACGAGTCGCAACTGGACTCGCAACGGTGGTTTCGAGTCACAAGGTCTGTGCTGATCCGGTGTGGTTTCGAGTCGCAATTGATGGTTACGAGTGGACATAAGCTGATTCGGAACAGTGTACTATCCAATGAGACTTTGATTTCGTGAAACAGTCTGTACTACTCTCATAAACATGTTTATTTGTCTAGTAATTTCCTAAAATGGATCAAACAAATCAGATTTCAAATATTCAACCATGTTCTTATGATGTTCATCAATTTCTTCATACATTCATCATGTTCTTCACACATTCAAGTAGTTCATCATCATTCATATAAACCTAAGTCTAACAAAGTCATGAACAACAATCAACTCTTGAACATATTCATCTAATAGTTTCAAATCATCACATAACATATCAATTCTACACTAATCTAATCAACATGATACTACACATGTGCAAGCCGGCTTTCATGAATATTCACATTTAATGATTTGAATCACATTTCAATACAAGACATCATGAACTCATTGTGCAATATATCCGAAACATGTTAGCCGATTATCAACAACATATACATCCGATTCATGAGACATTATCAAGCATACCACTACACAAGCTAATCATATCATTCATACCATTATTAAACAACAACAAACATTATAAAATCACTAACCGGTTGATGAGTTTCAAAGGCGAGTATGAAACTTCCGAGTGTGTGTGTGTGTGTGTGCCGATCCGCTAGTCCTAGTGTCACCGGTTTGGACCCGAGAGAAAGGAGGAGAAATATGATGTTGAAGCTTAGGGTTTAGTGATTTCTAGAGAGTGTAGAGGAGTATGTGTGGATTGTCCAAGAAAATGGCAAGGATGACTAACAATTGGATTATATACTAGCTTCAAGTGCACCCTAATGGGCTTCGACATAGGCTAAGTGTGTATGTGTGTGCGGCCCAACCGGCCCGTGAGTCATTGATCACTCGAGACCACATGGTCTCGAGTCGGGTTCTCGGTTCACATGAAACCTATACGCATATTCTACATACTAGCATGCATATAAACATAACACATAATCGCACAAAGGTTCACTTATCATTAATCACACAAGATAACTAGTCACACGTTCATGTTATATCGGGATACAAGGAAGGTTCTAAATTTCTAGTTGTCACATCTTAGTTTGTTTTAAAACCTGGTAATACATCTGTAAAGATCTTATAACTCCTCTCAAACACATGGCAATCATCCATTAAACTCTCAAACACTATATAAAGGAGTGTTCATCCATCCTTCAACCTTGCACCATTCATTTCTTTCTATCATTCTCTTTTGGGAGCTCCTGAGCATTAGGAGCATACCATTTAGTTCTCTTCAGTCCTTAGTACACTTGTAAGTGTTCCTTTCGTGGCTAGTTATTTTATTTGGCTCTTAAAGCAGAAAAGTCAAGCGTTTACGATAAAACGCTTTGACTTTTAGTTAGACCTTAAACGGTCAAGCCATTGTTCGCAACGAACATGGCTACGTGATCGTAATTAGGTAGGTGTTAATCCCTCAAAAGGGCACCTCCTAAGAATCATGTTTGCTTGGTTAATAATTACGATATGGGTTTAGAAGTGTTCTAAAATATGTTTTATCACTTAAACAACTCGGTAATAATTAAAATAATTACGATATGGGTTTAGAAGTGTTCTAAAATATGTTTTATCGCTTAAACAACTCGGTAATAATTATTAGAACATGTGTAAACATGTTCGGCTCGTCAATTCCTGTTTTAGGGCCGGTTCGCAACCGAAAGTCACGTAGTTTGACTTCTACGTTGACTTTTGGTTATAAACCGAATTAGACTAGTATGCTACTGATTTTAGGTTCCGTTATGATCGTAATTTAATGTAGTATAGCCCCATAAGGTTATATTACATGATCGGACTAGCAATCTGAGTTTATGCGCATGTTCCGTTATTAT
>JARYGA010015215.1:0-22538 GCA_030545235.1 Helianthus tuberosus | reverse complement strand
TGTTCTTAGCCCTGAAGTGCCTCTCTGCTTACTAATGTTAGCAGTTTCATTCATGGGCTTCTTAGTTTTTACTTCTGCAGCTATCTTGTTTCAGAAATGGACACTTTTATTGCAGTTTGGTCCTAGATGTAGATCGTTTTTTTAATGAAACCCATGCTCGCTAATCTTGCCATCCGTACTAAAATACTACTCGTTTGGTCAACTTGTCACCACTCGTACTCGTTTCATTCACCTGCACGACATATAAGTTGACTATAAACCACCTGACATGAGTTGAATGAACAATCAAGAACGCTACAAAGGTGGTGTTCCCCGGTGCTATACGGCGCCATGTACCCCATCACGCCACCATAACGTACCACCACACGTAGTCTAATTGATCAAAAACCACAAATAATATAATGACTACGTCTCTATTTATTGTTTCTTAAGCTACCTCTAATTCCTAACAGTAAGAACCCAATCAAAATTAATCCCTAACAATTTACATAAGCAGAAATAATTCACTCAAGATTATCTTCATGATTGAAGTCGTCCTCTATCCTTTTTTGTTTGATTTATCTAAGTTGCTCATGACTTCAATCCGTGAACCTTCAAGATCCCACCAAGCCGGCCCTCTCATTAATTTTTCAGAACGGCTACTTTCATTTTATGCAACCTTTGGTTGCATCCCCCGCATTTGGAGACCCACATCCCTACTCCGGCCAGTTATGTTGTCTTAACTGGGCCCACACTGGCTTCGGAGTTTGGCTAAGTGTGAAAAGGAAAAACCACACAGGTACTCGAGTGAGTGGTTAACAGGAAGTGGCCCCACCTATGTGTAAAATCTTGCTAGCTCCAAGACTTGAACATACGACCAAGACCGGTTTCCAAGCCTTATCATTGCCTGGTGTCCACTGGACCAAGGGCTAGGGACGACCCTCTCATTAATTAGGATTAAATATTTCACATAAGCCTCCATATTTGTAGTTTTACATAAAGGTGATATTGTCCATCAAAATATAGGATAATTATTAGAACATGATAATTAAACTCTTATTGATAGTCACAAGGCCTAACAATAATAAATTATAACATTTGTGCTATTGATGGAAGGGCCATGCAATCCCACAAACGTCGCATTGCGCGGCCACATTCGTGAGTGTATAAACATGTGCGCTATTGATGGGAGGGCCACGCAATCCCATGAACGTCGCATTGCGCGGCCACATTCGTGAGCGTATAAATTCTAACATGTGGGCTATTGATGGGAGGGCCACGCAATCCGTGAGCGTTTATGGTTATGGCGTATGTGGAGATAGACGTCAATTTTGATTTATTTTTTTTTCTTTTCCCAATTTTTCTTTTTGTTTTTCTTAACAAATTTTAAGTTATTAGGATTATGTATATTTAAAAGAGCTTGTAAACTTTCATAGATTATTTTAGGAAATTGTATGGCTTAGTTTTGTTAAATTTTATAGAACTTGTAAAAAAATTATAAACTTTTACAAGAGTGGATGAACTGTAACAAATAAACGATTCAATATGATTAAGTTCATATTTCGTAACAGTTAGCAAGTAACCGAAAGCCTGTTATTTCAAAATCGAACGTTCATAAGTTACAATATGACTACAACAAAAACACCGACGCGTTTATCTTTCTATAGATTCAAATATCAAAAACTACAAATGATGTTTGCCGCCATTTTCAATTATTCATATTCCTTATATAGTAGGCGGTCACTTTGGCCGGTTCAGTGCAAATTATTTACCTGATCCACCAACTTATGTAAGAATTTAAATAATCGTTAACAAAACCTAACAACCGGTTCATGCTTGTACCACCTGATCGTTGTTGTATACGTCACTTTGCGTTTGAATACGCTTCACTTCTATCATTTCCGCATGTTGCTCAAGATACTCACTGCTGTTCATTTCTGTCAACCTGTATTCACATGTGAAATACATTATTT
Source organism: Helianthus tuberosus (assembly GCA_030545235.1). Lineage (NCBI taxonomy): Eukaryota > Viridiplantae > Streptophyta > Magnoliopsida > Asterales > Asteraceae > Helianthus > Helianthus tuberosus. Next base: position 20,586 of record JARYGA010015215.1, on the reverse strand, counting down.
CCATACACAAATTGACTTTTCAAGGGTCAAACCTACAGTCAATGAAATCTACTGTTTTAGAATCTTGAATTGGAATAAGTTTTATTTAGGGCTGCAAACAAACCGAATGAACACGAACAGACCTTGCTCTTGTTCGTTTGTTAAGGAAATATATGTGTTCACGAACTGTTCATGAACACTTCCGGAACGGGATTTTATGGTCGTGTTTGTTCGTTAAGGAAACAAACATGTTCGTGTTCGTGTGTTAATTTTGGCAACGAAGCAAACGAATGTTCATGAACACAAATGGAAACAAACGAACACAAACAAGTGGTCATAAACATAATATATAATACACTGGTACTAATTAAATATTTGATTTGTCGAAATTTTGAAGTATCTAGACAAAATATAAAAACTAAAAACACTAATGAACTTTCGAAGAGAAACGAACATAAACGAACACGTTACCGAACGTTCACGAACATAAATGAACAAACACCAACCTCTATTCATGTTCGTCCATTTAACTAAACGAACGAAATTTCTTGTTTGTGTTCGTTCATTTATTAAACTTTCGAACACAAACGAACTCCCCACCAAATGGTTCACACACTGTTCGCTGAACGTTCGGTTCGTTTGAAGCCCTAGTTTTGTTTGACCTCAGAATAAAATTTTATCTAAAGCGAGAAAACAACGGCAAACCTGCTAATAGTGCGATCTTTTGCGAACCCAAGTTCATTGTCGACACAAAGGTCATAATCGTCATTTTTCCTAGACCTCGAGGAGGTTCTAGGTGCCCTACTTTGAGCATCGGAAACCGTCACGATTCTTTCAAATAGTTGAAAAGGAGTTCCCTCAGCCGTACACATTAATCGCGCCTTATTCTCATACATAACCTGTATGTATATATCGTTATTATTACAAGTAAGCATGTTGTAACCTTTGACTACAAAAAGTCAACAATAAGAGACTAACATCAACTAGAGTGACGAATCGATAGGCTGCTGCTCTGTTGTGGAGGCCGAATATCGGCACGTTATCCAAAGCCAAGGTATGAAACTTCTCTGCCATTAAAATTTTATTAATACCTCAAAATGGTAAATGAAATAACTATTTAAAATATAATATTATTTGATTTACTTACTACATAATCCAAAATAGTCAGCTGCACCAAGAGGTTTGTCACAAAGTTCCTCAAAAGGGAAATATGCACATCCGTTAGCACCCAACGGTACCTACACATTGCACGTATATCACTTTAGAAATTCTCGGTACCAACACTCAAATTTTGCGATAAATAGATATGAAAGTTCCACAATGCGAATCGTGTAACTGTCGCTAAACAATAATGAACATACTTGTAGTTTTCTACCCATAACAACTTCGACTTCATGGGGCTGCGCCGTATGTTCCCCGGCCAACTCTTTAAACTTTTGCATAAGGAAATCAGCTGAGTCATTCTTTACGAAGTAGAAACCTTCTTCAGCCTTTATTTCAAAAAACAAAAAAAAATTAAATTAAAAAAAATAAAAATAATAAAAATAATAATAATAATAAAAAATAGTACTTTCATGTAGGGCTGTAAACGAACCAAACGAAAGGAATGAACATGTTCATGAACGGTTCACAAATGCTTACCAAACGTAAACGAACTCAAATGAACACAAACAACTGTTCATGAACATAAATGAACACAAACAAACGTTATATATTTATTTACAGATTAAATCTGCATCTTTCATCATAAAGATTACGAAGAATCCACCAAAAATAAATACTTAACATACCTATATGAACATAGTTGACATAATTATCAAAAACATAATTAATACAAATAGTTGACATAATTATCAAAAACATAATTAATACAAAAATCAAGAATTTTGTTAAGATTTAACACAAACTGAAATTGAAATGGTCAAATGAGGGATGTTGGCGGAGGCGTACAATATAACTATGGTTCAATTTTTAAAAATCAAAACCGATAAAATAAAAACGTAACATAAAGAAACCTTTAAATGAATGAACACAAATGGACATAAACAAGCGAACCTAAATGAACACATTACCGAACGTTCACAAACATAAACGAACGAACGCAGCCTCTGTTCATGTTCGTTTGTTTAACTTATTGAACGGAAAACATAAACGAACTTCCAGCCAAACGGTTCACGAACTCTTTGTTGAACGTCCGGTTCGTTTACATCCCTACTTTCATGACTTGTATATTTTAAAAAGAGAAAATGGAAAAGTTAGCATTTTACCGAGGTTCTTGTCCGATAATCTATTGACGAACCAATTTCATGAACTACACATCTTTCCTGTATCAACGAAACAATAACATGATACTTAACAAGATAAACGGGCAAGAACGCAAGATTAAAACGAATAATTCATGAACTTGTGAATGGGTCAAAATGCAATATTTTTTAAACTACCTTTAGAGTGGCGATGAACGGTAAAAAAAGGTCTCTTTGCAATCCGCCTTCATAAAGATTGTCCGGAGCACGGTTCGATGTAGCAACAAGTATCTATACTTCCATCACAAACAATAAAATAAACCGTTCAGCTTTCTTAACTCGAACATTAACGTCATTCACCCTTAATAAATGCTTGTAACAGAACCCAATAGTCACTTACAGCACCATTGGTAAAAAGATGGCTAAATAAACGGTTTAGTATTAAAGCATCAGCTACATCAGTAACCTACGAATAACATAAGCGGAAGAATAATCAATGACCCGTTAATATATAAAAAAACATTGGTATATACTGAAAAAAACACACGCATACCATGAACTCATCTAAGCATAATAAGATGGATTCATCGGATATCTCTCCTGCAACGACTTCAAGAGGATCAGACACGCCTCTGTGCTTCTGCATAGTCATGTACAACCATATTATCAAACTATACTTCATCTTTAGAGCTTATAAATAGGGCTGCAAACGAACTGAACTTTCAGCGAACAGTTCATGAACCGTTCGGCGGGAAGTTCATTTGTGTTCGTTCGTTTAATAAATGAACGGACACGAACATAAGTCGCATTCGTTCATTTATGTTTGTGAACGTTCGGTACCATGTTCGTTTATGTTCGTTTGTGCTCATGAATGTTCATTTGTGTTCGTTTCCATTCATGAATGCTTGTTTGTGTTCGTTTATGTTCATGAACGTTCGTTTGTGTTTCTGTGTGTTCATAAACGTTTGTTTACATTCATTTGTGTTCGGTTTCTAAAGTTAACAAACGAACATGAACATGTTCATTTCCTTAATAAACGAACATGAACAAAAAATCTTGTTCGGTAAGTGTTCATGCACTGTTCGTGAACACATGTATTTCCTTAACAAACGGACACGAATCGTTCAGTTTGTTTGCAGCCCTAATATAAAGAAATATGAATCCATAATATGGTAATCTTTGTTCCACAATAATTTAAGATCAATGCAATTTTATTTGAATTCAAAATTAATATAGGTTCAATAATCAAACCAGCAACATATTTCGTATACGTTATATCTTCTAATTGGAAACATTATCCGGCTATCATAACTGTTTTAAAATATAACGATATCATGTTGGTTTAGCAGGTTATATTCATGTGTTTGACTATGCAAGTCAGCTAGTGCAGACGGAAAAAATAAATAAATACATAAAGGATGTATTACCTGCAACCGACTATGAACGGTTAACATGAAGTCATGAAAATGGATCCTCTTTTTTCTCCAATTGCAAGGCCTGATAATTTGAAATTTATGTTGAAGATTTAAAACCGACAAGAACTTAACTATTTTATATTGTATTCGCATTACAAAGTATGATGCTTACAGCTGATCGTAAAACAAATCCATCAACATGGTTTTCCCGGTGCCAACACCTCCATAAAGATAGAGTCCTTTTACGGGTGAGACCGAAGATTGTGGCATAATACGTGACCATAACCACCTACTCCTGTAAATATAAAAAGCGAACGTTTAGTTTTCAAAATCATAAGTTCGGTAAATAAATAAAGTGATAACAATATTTACCTCCCGGCTTTCTCATAATCAGAATAACGATCCAGACGACAAGCATCAGCTGATTTAACAAGCTCGTCGTACAGTCTTTGAAGTTCTTTTAACGTGCCTATCTGAAAACACACAGTAAGAAAACATTAAAAAATCACATGTTTGATACTTCCAAATATTAATCGGTAAATAAAGTGTGCTCTATGGTCTATGCAATCTACGAACAATCAAACATGTAGTGAATTACCTGAGAATTATCACCATCCTCGAGATCACCGGCTGCTATTCTTCGCTCATACTCCACAAGTGGCCCTGCTCTTTTCACTTCTGTTACATATACAACATAAGTACATACATTTTTTAAGCATAAATCAATTAAAAAAACTAACATTTTTACTAAAAAAATCAAACCTTTACCAGCATCAGAAGACAGAGTTCTTGAAAACATATAGGAAGGGCCCCCACATTTACAACCATTGTATAGTGATCCATCATAAATCCGATCATTAATATTCGATACCAATAATCTTTTAGCGACCCCGGTTGATACTTTATCCCCACCATGTCGAATAGCAGATCGAATTGGCCCAATAGATTTGACCAAAGCTCTCCTCATCTTGAATCCAGTTCTTTAATGTTTGATTCACAAATTTCACCACTTAATGCAAAAAAATCTTCAAGGGATTGTCTCAACTCTCAAATCTCAATTATCTCAAAATCTAACAACAATTTGTAATATAATCTTATTATTAATTTTATTTTAACAATAATTAAGAACATATTCAATAACAGAACACATAAATAAAGCCCTGTTTTGATCAAATTTTAGTGGGAAGCTAAAATTCTAATTTTTAATAAATCCCAGAATTATTTCTCTTCAGATTACAGTAATTTGATCAATCGACTAAATAAAGAAATAAAATATAAAAAAAAAAATTTTTTGGTCAATTTTGTTGCTTTTAAGAAATCCCACCTACCAAAAGTCCAAAAGATTGTAATTCAAACAAAATTTCAATGCAAGATTGAACAAAAGGGTACATAAATTTAAAAACAAACCTGAATTTTAATGGCTGATCAAAGAAATTATGCGAATTTCGGAAACTGCAACAGCGATGATTCAACAGTGATTTGAGATGAGTTGTGTATTTAGATGTTTATCCGAATGAGGATAAACACCAGAGCGATAAGGATGCGATGAAAAACCCTAAATTTGTGGAACTCGTTGGAAATTGTTGGAGAGAGAACCCTAGTTTCTTGGAGAGTCACGATGATGGGATCTGGATTGATTGCTAATTTTTTTTTACTTTTTAATCTTTCTCTTTTTTTCTTATTTAAAGTAATAATTTTTATATATTTTTTGTAACTTTTAACAGATTATTATATTTTATATAGCCTTCATTTGACTATTTAATTTTAACTTTTTCTAATTTTATTTTATTTTATTTTTTTATTATTTTTAAAGTTTATTTTTTTATATAATTTGATATATAATTGCCATGCCTTTCTTTTTAATATACTTTAAATATAACCGAAAATGATTTGAGGTTAAATATGAGAGTGTAAAAGATAATTTAAAGTTATATTTAGATTGTTTCAGGTTTCGAGTAAAAACATGGATCTAATTGGCATGATTAGAATTAGAAGAAAAAACAAATTGTCAACAGTAATAATTTTTATATAACTTTTTATGATATGATTAGTGTCGGAACTAGAAATTATTTGCTGGAAGTGCAGATGAGATTTTTAATCATATTTTCAAGGGGTGGGGTGGGGTATGGTTTTTTTTCCTAAAATATACACTAATTTTTTTTTAAGGGATGCGGCTGTACACCCTGACCAAAGAGCAGGTCCGCCCCTGGAAGTGATATAAGCATATGTTGATTAAATAAATGAATATAGAGAAGAAAAACAACAACACCTACGAAGAAAAACAACACCTACCACACAAAATTTTGTAAAAAACCACAATAAATTTTGTAAAAAAATAAAATATAGTGTATAATTTTCATCATATAATGCTCAGTTATTTTATTATTATAAATACATCATAATAAACTGGAAAATGTTATATACTCATATTTGTTTTGAAAACTTTCTTCAACCAATCTTACTATGGTCAGAACTTGTTTTGTCCCGACACAACCAAATTGCTATTGTATAAAATGACCTGTTTTGATCCATATGCATTTTGCTTGTAGCATATGTTTGACCTGACTTGTAGGGATGTAAACGAACAGAACGAACACAAACAAGACCTTGTTCATGTTCGTTTGTTAAGAAATATATGTGTTCACGAACTGTTCATGAACACTTACCAAAAGAGATTTTATGTTTGTGTTCGTTTGTTAAGGAAATGAACTTGTTCGTGTTCGTTTGTGTTTGTTTGTTAATTTTAGGCAACGAACGAAAATGAACGTTGATGCACACGAATGGGTACAAACTAATGTCCATGAACAGAAATGGAAGCAAACGAACACAAACAAACATTCATGAGCAGGATATATAATACAATGACACTTATTAAGTATTTTATTTGTCGGAATTTTGAAGTATGAGATAAAATATAGAAACTAAAAACGCTAATGAACTATCGAACACGTTATCGAACGTTCACGAACATAAATGAACGAACACGACCTGTGTTTGTTCTATCCACAAGATAGAGATAGTAGGTCTTAAAGATTAGCCCTTTCACGAACATGTTTTAAGATGTTAACAGGGAATTGAATCTTTTAAACAGGTCTTACCATCTTGGCCCGGTCTTATAATTGACCCGAGGCTAGGTTTCACACTTAAGATTCTTAATTAATGATTCGAATCTTTTTAACAGGTCTTACCATCTTGGCCCGGTCTTATAATTGACCCGAAGGCTAGGTTTCACACTTAAGATTCTTAATTAATGATTTGAATCTTTTTAACAGGTCTTACCATCTTGGCCCGGTCTTATAATTGACCCGAGGCTAGGTCTTGCCCTTTTAGATTTTTCCATTTTATTATAATGGTAGATCTTGCAAAAAGAAAATATTATTTTTTTCCATTTATTTAATATTTCTTATTTAGAATGAAAGTTTAAACTTAATCATTCCATTATATAAAAATAAAAGTATAAAGTTGCCCTAAGCGGGACTTAAAAGGAATAATGTTGTCCTCGAAGGGACTGAAAAGGTAAATATGTCCTTATAAGGACTATTGAGGAAACGATCTTCAGCAAAGGAGTTTCTTCTTCATTCAATTCTTGAATGCTTCCTCCTTGGTCGCACGTTTCATCCTGGTCGCGGTACGAAGCTCATCATTTCAAGGCTCCAGATGTGGAGAACTCTTATTACGGCTTCTTCGCTTGGCGACGTATCCAATATATAAAAATTTGGAAGCAAAACTTCAAGATTAGGATTGAGAATATTCCTAAGTTAAGTCTAGACTCAGAAGGTTTAGATATGTGCAATTGTGTAACTGAGATTAAACACTAAGGCTAGTGTTTAATTCACTCAGTGTTGGCTCTGATACCAACCTGTCACACCCCGATTTCCACGTGTCACCGGTGGGCCCGGTGGGGAGTATCGTGACGTCATGGTTGGCAACGTAATAGTCAAACAACACAATATCAATATGCACAGCGGAAGCAATTTAAAGTATGATACAACCGAATTTATTATTGTAATATCAACTATCACAATATCCGGAAGTTTATCCACAGAAGGATCGAACATAAAATGGAAACAATAGTTCAACAGACTTTTAGGCATCTTAAGCTTGCGAGACTTCTATTGATGCTAAGGAGACATGTCCAGCCAATTTCGTATAGTACCTGCATTTAGCCTTTTTGGAAAATACGTCAGTTTACACTGGTAAATACATTCAACTGACTCATTTTGGAAAAAGAGTTTGTAAATTGTTTTGAATGCACGTGGCACAAAATATCTTGACACATTGATTAAAATGCACAGAGGCAAAATTAATCTTTTTAACTTGGGAGAATTATTTAATATTATAATCTTGTGAACGAATTACATGTTACTTATGCGTTCAGTAGCCCGAATCAAATCCGGGTTAAAGATCAATAGACACACCACTTTAAGTGAGTTATACACGGGAGTACGCCTACACCCCGTGCTCAGGTCGTGGCCATCTCGTAAGATGATGCCAGGGATATCCGGGACATGGTCATTAACCCCCCAAAGGCTGTAAAGTAAACACATCTGTTTAAAACGAGCCGATCAAATTATTCAATTAACCACTAAGCGTGGAAGATTTGATGCTCGATCAAGCGGTACGCTATGTACCGTAACCCAAGCCCGTATAGGGAAAATAAGTTAAAAGTATTTACCTGAGCTAAATATAAATTCAATCCCAGCCGTATATCATATCAGCAAGTACAGATAGCTTTTACTGGGCTCCTAATCTGGAACGAAGGTTTTTAATAACCTATTAGAATCCTAACGGGTCTTTAATTAAGCTTGAGCTTAGACCGGCTAGTTTCAAAGATACGGTTCGTACGCACGATTTAGCCGCAACACGCCCCGACGTTTCCGCCGCGATTTGTTGTTTTACGCGGTCAGGGTGTGACAGAAAAGATGGTATCAGAGCCAATGGTTATAGGGAATTAGGTTATTAGTAATGCTTTGACCTAGTCTATAACTTTCTTAGGACCCTAACGCGAGTTTACTTGCGTTTAGTCATAAAACAATACTGTCACCTATCCTTAGGCGACGACCACAACAAGAACATAAATTTCAAAACCGCTTTGAAAACTAATCATCTGTTCTAGGATGATTTATTACAAGGTTTTGAACCCCATTGAGTTTTCAAAATCTCGTCATGGTTTTGGGCTTTAAATAATGTGGACACGTGCAAACTGGAAGGGTGAATGCCTGTATTCTGGGTTTTCTGTCTAGGCAAGCACTTCGTATACATCTCATCAGACGCGAGACCAGTTGTGCTTACCTGGGAATTCTTGGGATGAGTGTTCACTTATAGGCGAACATGTCTTCGCGATACATTATTTTTTGACCTATTTACTTTGATTATTCACCGAGGTCGTTTGTTGCTTTGTAGTAACAAACAAATGACCACTATCCTTGCTTTCATCAGATTTGCTTCATCTCATTCATTTCGTCTAATTCTCTCACTCGTTTCCTTTCATGTTCTCCTCTTTTAGAATGCCTCCACGACGCGAAAATCCAGTATCTGTTGACGAGCTGGCAGCTGTCATTACACAGCAAATGACTGCTGCAATCCCGATCATCGTTGCCCAATGTCACCAAGCTATCAACAACAATAATGCCCTCTGCAGCTTCAAGACGTTCAACTCGGCCAAGCCATCAAAGTTTTCTGGGTCTCAAGGAGCGACTGCACTTCTGCAATGGTTCGAGAGTCTAGAGAGCACTTTCAGGCATGTTCAATGTCCAAACGATCGAAAGGTAGATTTCGCATCCAGTGTCTTTGAGAAACGAGCTTTGACATGGTGGAACGGTGTGGTGAGAGATAGGGGTGCCGATGTGGCACTGGCCCAAACTTGGGAAGAACTTCGAGCACTGATGATGAAGGAATTCTGTCCTCGTCACGAGATCAGGGCATTGGAAAGGGAATTCGACGATCTTAAGCAAGACAGCGGTGAACATCGAGCATACACTGATCGATATGAGGAGCTGAGCCTGTTGTGTCCTACCATGGTTACGCCTTTGGATAAGGCAATCGAAAAATACATTGATGGTCTCCCTGACTTAGTTCAGGACATTGTTACCGGTAGTAACCCCACTACGGTTAGGCAGGCCATTGAGCTATCTGCAACGTTGACTGAATCTCAGATCAGGAAACGTAAGCTTTTTCGAAAGGGTGACAAGAAACCAGTTGAGGAATCAAAGACCATGGATGTACAGACTGAATTCCCTGAGAAGTCAAAGAAGCAAAAGGCTTCTCAGAACTTCGCCATGGTTACTTACAGTAATCAAGCTATCCCCAACCAACCAGCTCAACCCCGTACTAGGAAGCCATACAATGGAACTTCACCCTTGTGTAACCGATGTGGCCTACATCATCATGCTAATGTGAAGTGCCGCGAATGCGAAATTTGTGGACTTAAAGGTCATGTGGCAAAAGTTTGCGTTGCAGCAGTTGCACCGAATCAAGCCGACAACAAACCCGCTCGAGCTCGCTTTCCACCAGGTTCTTGCAACAAGTGTGGTGAGATGGGACATTTCCGAAGAAATTGCCCAAAGCTTGCTAATGCTAATCCAGCACAGAGATGAGCATCTGATCGACTAGGGGACAACACTCTTTAGAAATAATCATATCTTATGTATTATTTTCTTTTGTTGTCAAGGTTCATGAAACAGTTGTTATCATTGTTAATAAATAAATCTTTTTATTTACTTTACAATGTATTTATGTAGTTGTATGCATAAACAACATATCCCCTAAAATACCGACAATCGAGGAATCGTATTCCTTGAAAAGCAAACTACTCCCAAAATTCTTCTATTTTACAATCTCTTGCGTTTTCCACAAAGATCCTAAGTACCCGTCTCTTGTAAAGAGACGAAGTACAAGGTGCAAGTTATAATTCTGTACGAATACCCCAAGTACCACTATAAATTCTTAATAGGGTACCTAAGGGTATTTCCGTATATCCTAAATTATTGTGTACCTTAATTCGAATATTGCGTTTTCCTGAAAACGAAAATCGAATTTTTGGTAGATCATCCTATCTTCATGGATGGATTCTTGAAATGATTAAAGTACCAAATGAAATCCACGAATTGGATTCCTGGTGTACTTTAAGTATCCGCGTCTAAAGATAACAAATTAATAACCAAGTTAAACAACTATGTGATTATGTGCTTATGTGTTTTCTTTTATGTTTTTGTGTAATCCAAGTTTTGTTATCCAAATCCTCGTAGAATCTTCCATATCTTTGTATAAGGAAATTCATAGTAGGATATCCAAAGGTACTATATTAAATCCTCAATGGGCTTCTACGTTGTAGTTAAGTCCTTCGGATTATATTGTACTATTCCATAATTAGACCCCTGAGTGGTCTAGTTAAACAGATTGATCCAAAAAAATCTGGTTAGGAATATCATGTGATGATATAGCTGAAAGGACTCCTTGGTGGTCTAATTAAAAAGATCATGTGTTGATCTGATTAAAAGGACCCTAGGATGGTCTAGTCACACTCATCACAGATTTGATATTTTTCCCCTACACATCATGAAATGCACTGTGCGGACTGTGCAAGGAATTACGTAATTATGGACGCGTACATAATTATAAAATTTAGTGCACAGAAACCACAGCAAGTTTTGTCATGTATCTAGAGTTTACTCTGTTCATTTTTGTTTCTGAAGATGTAAAATGACTATTCCAATCATTTTTGTTTCTGAAGATGTAAGATGACTATTCCGTTCATTTTTGTTTCTTAAGATGTAAAATGACTATTCCGTTCATTTTTGTTTCTGAAGATGTAAAATGACTATTCCGTTCATTTTTGTTTCTGAAGATGTAAAATGACTATTCCGTTCATTTTTGTTTCTGAAGATGTAAAATGACTATTCATTTTTGTTTCTGAAGATGTAAAATGACTATTCCAATCATTTTTGTTTCTGAAGATGTAAAATGACTATTCCGTTCATTTTTGTTTCTGAAGATGTAAAATGACTATTCTGTTTTGTTTCTGAAGATGTAAAATGACTATTCTGTTCATTTTTGTTTCTGAAGATGTAAAATGACTATTCTGTTCATTTTTGTTTCTAAAGATGGAAAATGACTATTCTGTTCATTTTCATTTCTAAATAATTCCTGTTGAAAATAACTCCGTTCATTTTTTTTCAATTCAGAAAAATGTTCGTTAAAGAGAAATTACAGGATTATGTCCTGTTTATCTTTGATGGTTATTTAACACAAAGTCACATATAGACTCCTACGAATTAATTTCGGGACGAAATTTCCTAAAGTAGGGGAAACTGTAACACCCGTGTCATTTCAACCATCAAACAAATGCCAAACCAATGAAATGTTGTATTTCATACTTTGGACTTTTATAAATATGTGTATCTTTTGCACATATCAACTCTTGTTCGATTTCAAGCTCTAAATCGCTTTCTGGAAGGTTATACGCGCACTAATGCGTAAATATAACCAGTTTAATGCAACGAACACTCCGGAATAGTGAAATAGGCTTAACATACCTTAAATAACCTATACATAACTTAGATACAAGTTTTGGAAGGTTTGGTGTGGTGAAATCAAAGTTAAATCGCTTACAGGGACTAAAATTGACAAACTGCGAAAGTATGCCAATTTGAACTGTAACAGACCTTCCGGAACATGAACATAAGTTAAACATACCATAAATATCCTTTACATAGCTTAGAAATAGGCTTTGAGGTGTTCGGTATGCTAAAATAAACTTTTGTGTCATTCAGGGACTAAAAGCGTCAAAAAGTGCACAAGTTTGCATTTTTACGCGTAACTCACGTTCTGCATACATTCGGACATCCAAAAATTTATGTAAGCATGACTACATTATATTTTAGTGTTCGCCATAAGAAAAATCCATTCGTCGCGTCATTTGGTTCGTTTTTCGCGCTTGTGCGCATTTCGTCGTAATTAAGCGAACATCGCGTTCGTACGACCAAACGAACCATCATCCGACATATTTTTGAACATGTTTCATGTCCACAATGTTTAGGCAACATTTTAGGGCCTTAAAGATGGCTTTACGGGCCTTGGAAGTGTCGGAAATGCCTTGAAACACGTGCAGGGACCATTCCTGTAACTTTTGAAACTTTTCTGAAACAGGTGAGGGTGTCGCGTAGCGCGAGCCCTAGAGTCTTGCCAGTCGCGCTACGCGACTGCTTAATCTGATCAGAAAAAAAATATAAACAGCTGTTAAACAGCTGTTACCCACTCCTAATCCCACTTCCACATGTCAAAACCTTATGGTGGGTGGCAAATTGAGCCACCACAACTTTCCGACAAGTGTACGCACGAGATTAAGGCACGATAATCGACAAACGATCTCAACGGTTACCCGAATTCTATAAATACCCATCCACCCACAACCCCAAAACCCACAAATATGATTAAGAAAGCTCTAAGTTGGAACCTTCGTTTCATACCTGAGCTATTTTGATCTTGGTTAGCATTCGGGGACCCTTCGTAAGTATTCTTTCGTTCTTTTCCTTATTTTTACTGCTTTTCGAGTCAGAAAGTCAAACTTTGTTTGACTTTCAGCGTTGACCAGTAATGGTCAATGCGAAGTTCGTTTGAACTTCGCAACGTGAGTGTAATCACGTTGGTCATAGTCCCTTGGGACTATGCCCACTGACTACCACGTTGTCTAGGGTCGTAGGGTAGGCGATCTAATAAATCGCCTATACCTTCGAACCCGACCCAGTTTGGTCGATCATTAGGATCCGACCAAACACATTAGGTGACCATAGTAGGTAGGGAATAACCTTCCGAGGTTATACCCTATGGTCACATCGTTTAAGTAGTTGTATGATAGGTAGTTTATATGCCTTAGGTAAATTACCAGAATACCCTTTTCATGTATAATTGGTAATTAAGCATATGTAACCTAAACCTTTGACACATAACTGATTATGTAACATGATTAGGCATATAACACTTGTCATAGGGCTAGTTAGGCGGACCGAACGCGTTTCACGCGCACGACGCGTTAAAGTAGCATAAGCTTCCTAAACGGGTCGTAATGGGTCGTATACAATTAGGTTAAGTTTCATTTAGTATGTAGGCTTTGTTAAACCATATCACACGAGTCTCCACACTCGTTTGGTTTACAAACCCTAATGCTACCCAGTCTTCCGATTTAGGTCCGGTTAATTAATGTAGCTACCTATACTAGGTGCCGTTTGATATCCGCGATCTCTAGCATTGTTTAGTTGTTACTCAAGGACTACTGAGCAATCTCAGGTGAGTACATAGACCCCTCTTTTACTGTTTTCCAAACTGTTTTGGGGTGGAACACATGTGCCTACTTGTTACTTTCATGCTTTCCTGTTTTCACATCATATACTACTATGTTCGTTAGTACATTATAGTACATGATTTCATGACATTTTATGCTATGTATGCCCATTGTGTGCGTACTTAGTACATCGTTCTACATTACATTTCATGCTATGTATTGCCATTGTGTGCATTACTTAGTACATTATTTTACATGACATTTTGACATAGACATTTCGACATAGACATTTTAACATGATTGACATTGATCATGTATTTCCCACAAAACATAACTTTGATTTAAACCAAGTTTTACTTCAATACTTTGTTTTTGTGCATATGGTTTAGTTGAGACATTTCACTTGCCATACATGACATTTTGACATAGACATTTGACATGGATATTTGACATAGACATTTGACATGGATATTTGACATAGACATTTGACATGGATATTTGACATAGACATTTTGACATTGTTTGGTTTGATTAAGTGATTAAGTAACGATGCGTGTGTAATATGATACAAGCATGGTGGATACGCCGCTGGTACTTCCTATATATAAGTGTTTGTATGGTATTACATATTGTAGCGTTATTTGAATCATTTCAGTTTGATACATATAACATTTTATACAAATAACATACTTTTCACAAGACATTGTTTTACAAACAACTTATCTTATACAAAATCCATTTTTACTATGGTTATTCATTTAACCATACATTATTCATTTATTTATACATATCATCTGAACTCATTGTTTTTCAAATGATTTACGAAACAAAGCAAATTACAAGGTTCATGACTAAACATTTTCTCAAACATAAGTCATGGAACCTATTTTCACAAAACCTATGTATCTCACAGGCATTTTTATGCTGACGTACCTATTTTCACATGTGTTTTTCAGGAACTGTTGCATAAGATGATCAAGATACACATAGGCAGACTTGGGCTTTAGTGACAATAAAAGATGCAAGACTAGTTAATTATGTTGTATTTTCATAGTTTGATAAGACATGGTAACACTTTTAATCAATAAAACGAAACTTCATTTGCCATGGATTTGAAACAATTAATTCTGTCGCAACACGCCCCGACGTTTCCGCCGCGATTTGTTGTTTTACGCGGTCAGGGTGTGACATTAATAACCTATTAGAATCCTAACGGGTCTTTAATTAAGCTTGAGCTTAGACCGGCTAGTTTCAAAGATACGGTTCGTACGCACGATTTAGCGAAGACCGGATAGAATGTGATTTAGACCCGACAAGTTTGAAGACTTGTTTAATATGGGTTTATTATTCACATTCTGGATTTTGAGATAAAACCGATAAGGTTTGACCCGTTTCGGCTAATTTATGTAAACTTGTTACATAAACCGAACCGAACGCGAAATAAGCGTAACGGGTATCCGTAAGAGCTATAGACAGGTTTCCTAAGTTAATATGCTTCAAATATGTTGTGACATCAGTAGGATGTCTTTCGTTATGCCCCGGACTAATTTAAACACAAACTATGCCCCGTAGGGGTAGTTTGGTCATTTTAAAGTTTGTAAAAGAGTTTAATTGTTTAACTGAGATACAGGTCTGATGTAAACAGCAAACATACTCAATTTGATAAGTTATATCAGTAGGCTAAAGCTTATATGTGAAATTTATCATCTTTAACCAAACTATGCCCCGTAGGGGTATTTTGGTAATTTCACATAAGCCGAAAGGCTCAGAACTGAAGTCTGAGTTTATCAACATTAGATTACTGTTAAAATATGATAAATAGCCTCTTATATCAGTAGGTATCATCCCGGGTATGTCCAATATGATTCTAAGACATACTATGCGTTAAAAACGCTAATTATGGCGATTAAAGGCCATTTCCGGGTTCTATACTTAAATCTGATATTTTTATATTTCCAGAAGGCTTAAAATAATTTATTTAACATATGTGATCAGTAGCAAAAGGTTTGGAATCGTTTAGATAAGTAAAACTCATTTTATGGCCCGTAAGGGCAAAACCGACAATTACCGAATTAAGCCTACGACTATGAGTTATGCTCAGCCTAAAATTAATTAAAAATCTTTAAAAATCCTTAAATAATATATTATATCAGTGGGTAAAAGATTTGATACCAAAAAGTATGTTTAACTAGGCTATACGCTAATTACGCCATTATGTTAACATAAAGCATTAGTTTTGCGATATTGAGCATAACTCTTAATCTACAAGTCAAACTGATGTCAAACTTTGCATGCAAGTCTAGTTATCAGTAACTAAGGTTTCTACACTTTTACATTTTCATAAATCATGTTTTAAGGTAATAAGGGCATAACGGTCAACGTATGAGCGATTAACGGAAACTTGCATATTAATTGGATAATCAACGAAACAAGTACAGAGACTTATACTATCATGAAACCCTACTCTAATGAAGCACTAAGGCATTTCCGAATCAAACTAAAACGGGTCAGAAGCGAAGTCAAAGCAAAAGTCAAGGTTTTGCGCCTTTCGGTTCCGAACCGGGTTTAAACAGAAATTTGTCGAGTCGGGCAAGCGTAGACAAGTTTTCATACTTATTACCATGTTATATTAAGGTTAAAACATGTTACACACCTTTCGGATCATTAATTGTGCATTAAATCGCATTTTGTATTTCTGTTGACTTTTTCGGTCAACGTTTGACCCGACAAACGACCTAGTTAGGTCTGGAATTGGTACGTGCCCTTATAGGGGTTTAATACCCATGTAATTACCTATCTAACGGTACTTTTAATTTGACATACGACTGAGCTATCGTTAACTAATCCCCAAGTCAACCGTTTATTACGATATGTTGACTTTTAAGCTATTTACTAAGCTAAACATAATTAAGAAAGGACTAATAGACTTACAAGTGTTTAATGATGATTAGGGATGCTTTGTATCAGCTTTGAAGGCTCCTCAAATGATCAGATTGTTTGCAATTGATGTGAGGAATGTTTGTGACATGAATGGGTCTTTATATAATGGGTTTACACACCACAAAGTATTGACACAAGGGTCTATGATCAGCCACAAATGATAAACACATGTCTCTAGCATGTAGGGGAGTCTAAGGGTCCTTCACATGCAAGAAAAACCGGCCAAGAGGGTCACAATTGCACACAACAGCCGATAGCAGGTAGTTCTGTCGCTGGGCACCCCTCGCGTAGCGCGAGGGGCCGTCGCGCTACGCGACGCCCTACTGCAGATCAGATTTTTGATTTTGTTGTTTGTTGGTGTTTCGAAAGGGCAACCGGGTACAAACGACTTGTTTTATCAGTAGGGGGCCTCCAATAAGTGTCTATATGCTGAACATACCCTACCATTAACCTTTGTTTCAATTGATTGCATATACAAGATCCGAAAACATCGATTTACCATTGCTTTTCTTCGTGAGATTAAATCATGCTTTTCAACATCCATTATTGTGAACCCAACTTCTGAATTGAGAGTGTAATAGATGTGTAAATTATTATATCGGGTCTTGGGATTTATAATTGAGGTCGTTCAGAGGTAACGATTTAACATGACGCCACTTTAAATCCTACCGAAACATCTATATTAAATCCGGGTTTTCAACGCGTTTTTGTCTTATATGACACGTGTCGTTTTAATATTTAACCCGAAATTTGCGAGGTGTTACATCCTCACCCCCTTAAAATAAATCTCGACCCGAGATTTACTGAAACAAATAAGGGTATTTTTCTTTCATGGTGGATTCCAACTCCCACGTATACTCGGGACCTCTTCGGGCATCCCATTTGACCTTTACAAAAGGTATATGCTTTCTTCGAAGCTTTCTTACCTGTCGATCTTCAATCGACAAAGGTTTTTCAACAAATTTCAAGCTCTTGTCTATCTGCACATCTTTATGTGGCATGACATGTGAATCGTCAGCGGAACACTTCTTTAGATTGCAGATGTGGAACACATTGTGAATTCCACTGAGCTCCTCTGGTAAGTTCAACTTATAGGCAACTGACCCGACACGTTCGATAACCTCGAAAGGTCCTATGTATCTCGGGCTTAGTTTGCCTTTCTTACCAAATCGCATCACCCCTTTCCAGGGTGACACTTTAAGTAGGACTTTGTCACCTACTTCGAAGTGAAAATCCTTACGACTTGGATCCGCGTAACTCTTCTGCCTATTCCGGGCAGCTTGGAGGTTGTTACGAATCTGGACAATCTTGTCCGTTGTTTCGAACACGATTTCTGGTCCTGATAACTGGACTTCTCCAACTTCCGCCCAACAAACTGGCGATCTACACTTTCTACCGTATAATGCCTCAAAAGGCGCAGCCTTTATGCTGGTATGGTAGCTATTGTTGTAGGAGAATTCTATCAATGGTAGGTTCTTATCCCAGTTACCTCCAAATTCGATCGCACATGCACGTAGCATGTCTTCCAACGGTTGAATAGTACGCTCACTCTGGCCGTCTGTCTGAGGATGGTAAGCCGTACTAAAGTTCAAACGTGTGCCCAAAGATTGCTGGAAGCTCTTCCAGAAATGTGACGTGTACCTAGTATCCCGGTCAGAGATAATAGCTACAGGTATGCCGTGTAGGGCTACAATCTTATCAACGTATAACTGGGCTAACATATCGGAGCTATAAGTCTCCTTGATAGGTAGGAAATGTGCTGACTTAGTCAGTCTGTCAACTATAACTCTTAACGTGCCATTTCCTTTCCTTTTCTTGGGTAACTTGGTAATAAAATCCATAGTTACCATTTCCCTACTTCCACGTAGGAAGTTCAGGCTGTTGTAGCAACCTAATGGTTTCTGATGCTCGGCTTTGACTTGCGCACATGTCAAGCATTTAGCTACATAGGTGGCCACAGACTCCTTCAAGCCTATCCACCAATAGTTTGCCCTTAGATCCTGGGTAGCGGATGGCAAATTCTTAATCGTTGCCTAATTAGGGTTGCGGCATGTATGCATAAGCAATATGAACTGTCTTTCTTATTTAATAACGTAAAACCCTTAGAATATTGAGTCAGGCTATATGAGCCTATATCTTAAAACTTACTTAATCAAAGTTTCGATTTTTCCATAATCGTTATGGAGTTTTCATAATACTCCAGCCCACAGCGGGATGTTAATCTTAGTTCTACCTGTCTTCCAGGAGGTAGGCAGGGGAACTTTTGAGAAGATAATTAAGGTACAAGGAGGCTACAGAGATTTTCCATATCTCAGGCTCCAGTTCATCCACCACTGCTCGTGTCAAATAAGTGACACCTTTATGTCACTAGTTCACGAATTCCTTAATCAGGAACATTTACTTGGAAAGTTCCATTCTGGATATCTTCTTTGAATACTACTAGTCGACTTTAGTACAATATGATCATTGGGGTATCTTAGGGGTTCCATGTATTAAACCTCCATGCTGATCAGACATGGAAATAATCTATGGGACACACTAGGATACGCCAATCCTCATATGACACTTTTATCAAACATAGTTTGGCGTTCGCAGGCGATAGAAAACAATGAGAAAAATAATTAAAATAACATATGTTGTCGTACTCTATGCAAAGAAAGAGTGCTCTAGATTTTCGGAAGGACTCCTTGTCGATTTCGAAGAATCGTTTACTAAGGTTTCCTTGGTAGTTATACCTTGTGGATGATAAAAAAAAAATTTGCTAAGTTTATGGTTCATGAAGATTTATTATTGCCTGTATTAAAAACAGGACCCTTAGCAGAAATTATCATTGATAAATGATAAGGAAGTTTATTGTACAAGTGCTTATAATTAATCAATAATGGAAGTTTCACAAACTAGGCACCTAGCCCAGTTGGCTAGGCGCGCGAAAGGGTGCGGCCGGCCTAGACCCGGGTTCGATTCCGGGGACGGCCAGTTCCACCATTTTTTTTGTGTTTAATATTAATTAAACGTACGGATACGTGTAAGTATGAGAGTTGTCTCATAAGGAGTCTTGATAATAAATTTCTTCTTATTACCCACAATATGGGCTTGATTTTATCACTAAATTGAGTCCTTGTATTTAACGGAACTAGGACATCAAAGACGATTTCTAATGGATATAAAACATCCATCTATTAATGCTGAAGCAGTCTCAGAGGTATGCCGGCTTCTCACCGAACTTCCGTTGCTTTTTATTAAGCCTGTACTCGTTCTCTTTCTCAGATTTCTGGAAGTTATTATCCTTCTTTTGGTTCATCCTTCATATACGAAGTGTGAACAAGATCTCCTCATGAGCAATTTAAACATGGTTTTTAATGAGATTTAGAGCGAGAAGAATTCGGCTCTTTGGATTGTCTCATGACCTTTCTATGGTCCTCCCATTTGCTGCGTCAACCACAGCCTGAGGATTAACTCCATTAATATTGGGGTTTACGTTTGTAGTTTTATTAACTTTTGTCGCCTTAATAGCGTTGCGACTGTCGTCTACCTCATCCGAGTTTTCCATACTCGAAACTTGGTACCAATCACCAAGATTTAACCATTATCAGTCATCATCCCGATGACCTGACTTAGATTAGCCACGGCATTCATAAACCGTATGGGCTATTCTGTTCCGAACATTCATAGTGAATGTTATTTTGAATGTATTTCCATTATACTTAGTCTAGGTCATAACAGGACCATT
>JARYGA010015214.1:0-37047 GCA_030545235.1 Helianthus tuberosus | reverse complement strand
AAACCATTTGAGAGTAGGAAGTTGGAAAGAGTTTCATACCAGGCTCTTGGTGCTTGTTTCAGGCCATACAGGGCTTTGTTCAGTCTGTAGACATAATCTGGATAAAATGGATCCTCAAAACCTGGAGGTTGACAAACATATACCTCTTCTTGAATTGTACCATAGAGGAAAGCACTTTTGATATCCATTTGAAACACCTTCATATTGTGGTTGACAGCAAAGGCCAGGAACAGTCTAATGGCTTCCAATCTTGAAACAGGGGCGAATGTTTCATCATAATCAATCCCCTCTTCCTGTCTGTAACCTTGAACCACAAGCCTGACTTTATTCTTGACAACAATACCCCTTTCATCAGTTTTGTTCTTAAAGACCCATTTTGTGCCAATGGGACTAACCTCTTCTGGCAGTGGTACAAGCTCCCATACTTGTTGTCTTTTAAACTGTTGGAGCTCCTCTTGCATGGCTTCTACCCAGCTGTTGTCTTTCAGTGCCTCTTGGTACCTGACTGGCTGATGGAGTGATAGAAAACCAGTAAAAAGACAAATGTTTTGGGTTTGGCTTCTTGTGAGCACCCCTTCATTTATGTTGCCAATGATTTGATCAGGTGGATGAGATCTCAAGAAGATTAAATCTCCTTGGTATGGTATGATGGCATTTGTTGGTGAAGGCTGCAAATGTGTATCATCTGAGCTAACCACTGCTGGTGACTTTGATGACCCAGCAGTGGCTTCAAAAGGTGGTGGAATAGGAGGTAATGAAGTGGACAACTGCTGACTTTTATCCACTGTTTGAGGACTTTTGTCAGCAGTGTTTGAGGATGTGGAAGCAGTGGTGGATGGGCTACTTTGGTCAACAAATGTTGAGGTAGCAGTGGTTGAGCTTTGACAACTGTTTTGAACAGCTGGTGCTTTTCCCTTTGTGGTAGACCTTTGAGGGATGATGATTTCATACCCATAGTCTGGTGTTGTATCCTCTGATGGACCTACACTGTTAGTCTTGACAGCAGTATTTTCAAAAGTAAATTTTTCAAGATCAAACAGATCTGCAGGGTTTGCTGGGATTTTCATTGATGAAAGTTCATTGAACTTAACATTCAAAGTCTCCTCCACTGCCTTGGTCCGTGTATTGAACACTTTGTAGGCCTTGGCAGTGGTTGAGTATCCCAGATGATAACCACAATCAATTTTGGCTGCAAATTTTGAAATGGAATCTTTTAAGTTCAAAATAAAGCATGGGCAGCCAAACACCTTGAAATATGAGATCAGTGGTTTGATTTTATACAGAATTTCATAAGCAGTCTTTTTGTGCCTGGGGTTTATTAAAACTCTGTTCTGGACATAGCAAGCAGTGTTTACTGCCTCTGCCCAGAAAGTTAATGGCAAACCTGAATCTGCAAGCATAGTTCTGGCAGCCTCAATCAAAGTTCTGTTCTTTCTTTCAACAACCCCATTTTGCTCTGGTGTTCTAGGGATGTTGTACTGCCTTACAATCCATTTCTTCACACATAAGGCATCCAACTCCTTATTTTTAAATTTTGTGCCATTGTCACTCCTGAAGCTTTTCACTGGAAGGTCAAATTGCTTTTCAACCTGTGTCACAAAGTCTTGCAAAATGCCTGCAGTCTCATCTTTTGAGGGTAAAAAGAAAGTCCATGTAAACCTAGAAAAGTCATCAACAATAACCAAACAATATCTTTTCTTCTTGAGGCTCATGACTTGAACTGGGCCAAACAAATCCATGTGTAGCATTTGCAAACACTGGGTTGTTTTGGACTCTTCAATGGACTTGTAAGAACTTTTATGCTGTTTTCCTTTTAAACAGGAAATGCAATGTTCAGGACATGAAAACAATTTTTGTGGTAGGCCTCTCACCAAACCATTTTTTGAAATTTTAGTGATTGTCTTAAGATTTGTGTGCCCCAGCCTTCTGTGCCAAAGTTCTGTCTCTTTGTTAGAGGCAACTGAGAACAGACAGGCATCAGCTCTGGGACACTCTTTTGACATATCAACAACATAAACATTGCCACTTCTTTGAGCAACAAGTTTAGTTTGACCAGTTTTGATTATTGCTTCAATCTTTTTGACCATTTCTGGTCCAACAATCCTACAACAATCTTTTGTGAAAAATGACCCAAACCCTTTGTCACTCATTTGTGATACACTCAGAAGGTTGAATTTTAGATTGTCTATCAGATTGACATTATCAAATTTTACATTTCCAGATTGCACTGTACCAGACCCCAGAACTTTCCCTTTACTATTATTCCCAAAGGATATATCACCCCCTCCATGGATTTTAAAGTCTTTGAGGAGGGCTTTACATCCTGTCATGTGCCTAGAGCCTCCACTATCTACATACCAAAGACTATCTATAGTAACTCTCACTAAAAGTCCTATTTATTATTTTAATTAGTCTAATAGGAAACCCAAATTGAGAAACCCAAGTGATTCTGCAGAAACCCTAAGATTTCCAGAACAATCAGAATCAGGATTAGGGCCCCTAAAACTCAGGGGGGTATTTTCTATTGATGATTATCCACTTATCTCGTTGTCGAAATAGAATTTTAAGAAACTGTTGACTCAGCTAGGCTAGTCCCACACGTGGCAAACCTATAGTGCTTAGGTGTTCCTTACGCACCGTAAGGAAATTAGTGTTACGGTGCGCAAGGGTTGTTACGGATCGTAAGGGTTAGAGTGTTACGGTGCGCAAGGGTTGACAAATTTTGGGTATAAATACAGAACATTGGCATTCGATTTCTGGCTCTGAAACGTCGTAGAAATTCCAATTCTACGCTGAGTTATAGTCGAATTTCTACAATTAACACACACGATCACTAATTGATGCTACGATATAGGGTATTAATTCGATCGCTATTACGATTCAATGTCCGATCGATTGAAACTATCCGATAGATGTTTAAGTGCTGCTCAAATTGGGTTTATACTTTGTCATTCGTCGTGATTTCGACTTGAATGTTTGAGTGCTGTTCGAAATCGGACTATACTCTGCCATTCGTTGTGAATCCGTTGGATGTTTAAGTATCGCACTTTGTCATTTGTTGTGAGGGTTTGATCTCGTGAGTTATCGTAAAAGCTGTATTAAGTTATTTACCTAGTTTCGTGTGCAAATTAGGTTATTAAGCATATCAGTAGGCTAAACTCTACCTCATACCAAAGTAGATGCTAATTCTCAGAAGAGTTAGAATCAGGAAGCTTGTTAAATCAAGGTGAGTTCACAGACTTTCTACAAGGCACGGCCATCCTCAGTAGGTAGGATGCCACTCCACTAATCTTCGCACACATGTCTGGGAGACCGCGATACATACGAATTCTCCAGAGTGCAGAATAACGTACGTTCGTCCTGGGTAGGACAACAAAACAAAACTTCGGGATAATCTTAATCCTACGGGCTAGTAAGCCAGAGAACAGAAATCGTGAATTCACTCAACTTTGTTGTTGACTCGTTGTTACATGCCTTGCAGGTTGTTAGATCCCTAGCTTAAGGAGCTTGCACGAGGAGGCGTGGTCGTTGTGGGAAAACATTTCAATTAATATTAAACTTATGTTTTGTGCTTCCGCTGTAAACTCAAACTATGTTTTGACACCAATTGTATTGTGTTGGATTTTATAAAAATTACTTACATGCTTTGTTCAATATGATTGGTGGCTATGATCCTGGGCATGTCACGCCTCCAAGGCGGGGTGGGGTTTTTGGAGGGTGTGACAGAGTGGTATCAGAGCCATTGGTTATAGTGAACTTGGTTTTAAAAAGGGAAAAAGTTTTTGATAAAAACCAGACTATAACCGGTAAAGTGTTCAATGATCCACAACGATGCTTCATTCCAAGTGCAAGACTCAATACTTTACGGTGTTCTATAATATTTATTTTAAGTGCTATGGGTTAAGGTTAAGTCATCCCTAAGTATTTCATGTATATAACCTTAAGAAATGTCTATCTGACAAAATTTAGGTAGTATTTCTTTAAGACATAGAGATAAATGAAAAGTTTAAAGATTTGTGACTTTAGATATAAAACAGAAAGGTTAAGTTTCTCGAACATAAAAGATTAGTACTAGTATCCTTACTTATTTAAGTAAATCTCAAGGACGAGATTTCTATAAGGAGGGGAGATGTAGTAACTCTCACTAAAAGTCCTATTTATTATTTTAATTAGTCTAATAGGAAACCCAAATTGAGAAACCCAAGTGATTCTGCAGAAACCCTAAGATTTCCAGAACAATCAGAATCAGGATTAGGGCCCCTAAAACTCAGGGGGGGTATTTTCTATTGATGATTATCCACTTATCTCGTTGTCGAAATAGAATTTTAAGAAACTGTTGACTCAGCTAGGCTAGTCCCACACGTGGCGAACCTATAGTGCTTAGGTGTTCCTTACGCACCGTAAGGAAATTAGTGTTACGGTGCGCAAGGGTTGTTACGGATCGTAAGGGTTAGGGTGTTACGGTGCGCAAGGGTTGACAAATTTTGGGTATAAATACAGAACATTGGCATTCGATTTCTGGCTCTGAAACGTCGTAGAAATTCCAATTCTACGCTGAGTTATAGTCGAATTACTACAATTAACACACACGATCACTAATTGATGCTACGATACAGGGTATTAATTCGATCGCTACTACGATTCAATGTCCGATCGATTGAAACTATCTGATAGATGTTTAAGTGCTGCTCAAATTGGGTTTATACTTTGTCATTCGTCGTGATTTCGACTTGAATGTTTGAGTGCGGTTCGAAATCGGACTATACTCTGTCATTCGTTGTGAATCCGTTGGATGTTTAAGTATCGCACTTTGTCATTTGTTGTGAGGGTTTGATCTCGTGAGTTATCGTAAAAGCTGTATTAAGTTATTTACCTAGTTTCGTGTGCAAATTAGGTTATTAAGCTTATCAGTAGTGAAGGGGTATGGTCCCAAATATCGCGTCAGCATGACCGCGAATGACCATTACCCTCATTAAGAACCTCCAACAGCAATTGAACTCTCCAGTGTCCGCGTGGACACATGCGGAACACTGCGGTCCAATCTGTCCATTGATGAGAAGACTTACCTTAGGGACAGAAACTAATGTTACGCATAGAGATGCGGCCTCGCACCGCATCCTATGAACATTTTCGTCACGACAAGGGATCTGGACAACAGTAACAGTCACTCGACAGGCGATGCGGCACAACACCGCATCCCACGCAAGTCATGGATGGAACAGCCAATGCGGGAACAACATCAATGACCGCAAGCAGCGATGCGGCTTGGCACCGCATCCTGCCTACAAGGCAAGTGGGTCTGACACCACAGTGCAAGTGGCACTGGGAACAGTCGCCTACCTGCCCACGTACGAACAACAGTCTGACACCACAGCAGGACGTGGCATCACCACAGCATCCGACAGGTCTGACACACCTGCAAATAGCTGTGCGATGTCAGACTAGCTACTCAACTACCCTCATTCACTCCTCGGCTATAAATACTCACCCCAAACCAGGTTTGAGGTATCACTTCTCAACTCTCTCAATACTACTACTATCATACTTTGCTTCCCAAGCAAATTACTGATTCTCACGCCGGAGAGTGGTAACAAGGAGCACCCCCACCCCATCCTCCTTGTTACGAGTCACGGTTTGTTTCCTTTTGCAGGAAACCCACCACCAGACGATCCAGCCAGCGATCCTCGGAAAGAATGGATTAACCCTCTTGACGAGATCAGTGAGTTAACCCCACCCGGTTAACCATTGTTTCATCATTGGCGCCCACCGCTACTCTTAGCACTTTTTTCCAATCATCCTTTTCTTTCCAAAGATGTCTGATCGTCAAAACAACACTACCGGGGATAACCTAAACCCCGCAAACCAAGGGCCTGCGGGAACCATTCCCCTAGCCCCAAATGCCCAACACATTGGCACGTCAACGCAAGGGGGCGCATCCCTTACGTTTGGACACGATCTGTCACAATACGCTGCCGTCATACCTCCAGGCATGAGCCCTCATACCTGGTATGACCAACAAGCAGCCCTTCTGGCCGCAACGTACAACAGAGCTTGCGCCGACGAACAAGGAGGTATCGGACCTACCCCGATACCGCGGACACCTGCCGGTCGTATTTTACGATACGACGACAGGGCCCCCACACATCCAGCCTCCAGAAGCAGGCAAGAAGACCGCGGCTCCTCCTATTGTGATGTCCGCACAATCAATGAGGACGATTCCTCATACGGGTCCCGCCGCAGGGACTCCGTACATAGCCGTTTAGGCTCTCAAGATGAAAGAAGGCGGCAGTCTACAACACGCCGCAACACGAGCATTCATAGTCGTTTGGGACCACAGTCCCACCATGAAGGGTATGGCCATACTGATCCAGATGACTGTACATACCGCGGGGAGTCCCATTCCACCAATAGTAGACCGGGCGGACGCAACTATGTTCCTCCCACTCAACCCCGCAACACATACCTCCGCGCTGCAAAGCGCAACCAGGGCAAACCTTATAGGCCGAAATCTGCGGCCGAAAACTCTAAGTTTGTCCCGGAGATCGCCAACGCCGATGTCACCACCAAAAAATTCCCATTAAACATTGGGAAATACAACGGCTCAACCGACCCAGATGATCACAACAACATCTTCGTCGGTGCTGGGTGCAACGATAAGTGGGACGAACCTACCTGGTGCCATTTTTTTCCCACAGACCCTAACAGGTCTGGCCAGGGCATGGTTCGATTCTCTGCCACCAGGGTCGCTGACCTCATTCGAGGACTTACAAGAAAAGTTCCTCGCACACTTTAGCCAGCAACGACGCCATAAACGTGATTCAATGGACGTCATGAACATCTGGCGCAGAGACAACGAATCGCTTGACGCATTCGTTGTCCGTTACAATAAAGAGATCCTAGAGATAGGCGACATTGACAACCAGATGGCACGTAACCATTTTATTGTTGCAGTCAAAGACGAACAAATGGTTATGAATATTTCTGGCGGCAACGGCTTGCCTAAGAAGTGGGAAGATGTCATGGCTAAGGTCAAAACTTATGCCCAAACTCAGCGGTCTCTCAGACCGCACATGTCAAAGGCACAACCCATAGCGGAAGGCCAGTCTTCCCACCAAGAGCCCAAGCGCAGTAATAAGCGCAACAGGGACACATGGAATCGCGGCAGCGATTCCAAGCCGTATGTCCCCCGGAACAACCAGCCCGACGCAAGGGCTACAATCAACGCCCAACGAGAAAACCGGGCGTCAAAGAAAGAGTCTCGGGACCGCACCTGGACCGAGATCAACCAGTCGCCACGCGACGTTCTCCTCACGGATTCACAATTCCTGAGGCCGGCCCAACCAATGAAGTCCAAAAAGAATCAAGATCCCGCACTCTACTGCGAGTATCACAAGGACTCGGGCCACACCACGAACAACTGCATCAGTCTCCGACTGGAGATTGAGCGAGCCCTAAAGGAGGGGAAACTGCAACACCTTTTGACAGGCGCACAAAAAGCTACCAAGCGCATCACTCCCCACAACGAGGGCACCTCCACGGGTAAAAGGGCCATGTACGTGGCCTCTACCCACATGATCAATGGAGGGAAAGGAAGACCGCGTAAGGCGACGAGAAGACCGGACAATGACTGGAAGGACGAGCAAGTCGTCTTTCCAAAAGTCCGAGGCGGACCGCGCGATAGGCGCGCCGTGGTTATCAGTGGGCACCTAGCTCACTACTGCACCGAACGATTGTTCATCGACCCGGGCAGTACGTCCGATATTATATACGAGCAGTGCTTCAACCAGTTCGATCAAGAAGACAAGGATCGACTGCAGCCAGCGGACTATCCGTTGGCTGGATTTTCAGGGGAAACCGTGTTCCCCCTGGGACAAATTACCTTCCCTGTGCGGCTCACCAACGGCAGGCACACAAGGACGGAGGAGGTGAACTTCATGGTTTTACCTCACACCTCAAAGTATGACGTAATTCTCGGGAGGGAGTCCCAAGGCGACTTCAACATGATAACATCCGTCCCCCACTCTGCCATCGGTTTTCCAACCGAAACGGGGATCGCGATAATATACGCCCAAAGAGAAGTCATGTCTACGGACGAACTGCGTCCGACAAAGGTAGCAAGGCCTACCCCCAACACTCAACCAGAAAAATGGGTTCTTAATGCAAGACACCCAGAACAAACAGTCACGTTGGGCCATGCCTTGACACCTACCATCAGAGCGCGCCTGAAGCAACTCCTCTTCAGGAACCAAGATATTTTCGCGTGGACGCCCGCAGATATGACAGGGGTACCACGTGAAATTGCGCAACACTTCTTGAATACCATGCCAGGTATCAAGCCCGTGATCCAGGGCCAACGCCACCTTGGATCAGCAAAAAACGCGGCGATGGAAGAGCAGGTACAGGAACTGCTCTCCGCAGGCATCCTGCGGGAAGTGAAATACCAGACTTGGCTGTCCAACCCAGTCATGGTAGAAAAACAAAGCGGGGGCCGGCGCATGTGTGTCGATTACAAAGACCTCAATAAGGCCTGCCCCAAGGATTGTTACGCGCTTCCAGAGATCGACGAGAAGGTCGATAACCTCGCACCATTTCGATGGAAGTGCTTCCTCGATTGTTACAAAGGCTATCACCAAGTACAAATGGCAATCGACGATGAAGATAAAACGGCGTTCCGCACTCCCATCGGGAATTACTGCTACACCAAAATGCCGTTCGGGTTGCGCAGCGCGGGCACAACCTATCAAAAGTTGATGAACGACACCTTTCGCGGTCAAATCAGCAAAAGTGTCGAAATCTATATGGACGACCTGGTCGTCATGAGCATGGAGGAAAACACCATGCTCGAAGATATCGAAAGAACATTCCAAACTCTGCGAAGCGTTAACATGAAGCTCAACCCAGGGAAATGCTCGTTTGGAATGGAAGAAGGCAAATTCCTTGGATTCATCGTAACCAAAGATGGATTCAAGGTCAACACGGAAAAGGTTCAGGCGATCGAGCGCATGCCATCGCCTTCTACGATGAAGGAAATGCAACGACTAGCCGGCAGGCAAGCCGCACTCAATAGATTCTTAGCCAACCATGCAGCTAAGTCTTACCCTTTCATCAAGACCCTGCGGAGCTGTCTAAAAAAGGAACAATTCCAATGGACCGCAGAAGCCGAAAAAGCTTTCCGGGAAATGAAAGAGTGTTTGATCCAACTCCCAACTTTAACCGCACCACGAAAAGATGAGCCACTTATCTTATACCTGTCTGCCGCGGACAACGCGGTAGGCGCGATACTTATAGTGGAGCGGGAAGGAGTCCAAACACCCATCTACTACATCAGCAAAATGCTCAACGACCCAGAGACAAGGTACTCCATCATGGAAAAATTGGTACTGGCATTAGTGCACGCATCGAGACGTTTACGACGTTACTTTGCAAACCACGTCATCACAGTGTTAACCAACTATAGGATCGGCCCGATCCTATCAAAACCCGACATCTCTGGGAGGTTAGCAAAATGGGCAATCGAGCTGGGCGCGCTTTCACTGAACTATAAGCCGCGTCCCGCAATCAAAGGTCAAGTCTTGGCTGATTTCGTTGCTGAAATACCAGCAAACCGCATCCAAGAATGCGAAGAAGAACAAAACCCTGTATCACAACCATCCTCCACAGAAACCTGGGCACTATTTACAGATGGTGCATCCAACGAAGATGGTTCTGGCGCAGGTTTGCGACTTGTCAGCCCCGATGGCCAAGAGCTAACCTACGCAATACGCCTCGATTTCGAAAGCACGAATAACAAAGCGGAGTATGAGGCTCTACTGGCAGGGTTGCGTTTAGCAATTAAACTCGA
The DNA here is from genome assembly GCA_030545235.1 of Helianthus tuberosus. NCBI lineage: Eukaryota > Viridiplantae > Streptophyta > Magnoliopsida > Asterales > Asteraceae > Helianthus > Helianthus tuberosus. Next base: position 27,206 of record JARYGA010015214.1, on the reverse strand, counting down.
CGTCAAACATTTGGAAGCACACGTCGATTCACTATTAGTTGCAGGACAGATACGCGGTGACTATGCCGCAAAGGGGGATACCATGATCCTCTATCTCGAACAAGCCCTGCAACTGAAGTCAAAGTTTACCTCCTTCAATATTCGCCACATCAACAGGAGTGAAAATAAACCCGCGGACGCACTATCAAAACTTGCGTCCACCAGCTTCCAACACCTGGCAAAAGAGGTACGCATCGAAGTCCTGCAAAATCCTTCGGTACCCCTGCGCCAAGTGAATGTCATCCAATACGGTACAACATCTTGGATGACACCGCTCATTGCATACTTACAATCAGGGGTTACTCCCGAAAGCAAAGCGGAGGCACGCAAGTTGCAATACAAAGCGTGTCATTACCAAATGGTTGACGGTATCTTATACCGTAAATCATACCTGGGGCCACTCCTACGATGCGTCAACCCCCAAGATGCCACATACCTTATCAAAGAAATCCACGAGGGGATATGTGGCATACACGCAGGACCACGCATGGTGGTGGCCAAAATCATGAACGTCGGGTACTATTGGCCGGGCATGCACCTGGATGCAGTCAAAGTCTTGCGCAAGTGCTTCAATTGTCAGCGACATGCTCCCAAGACCTTGCGCCCCAAGAACAACTTGATCCCCGTCACCACCGCATGGCCATTCCAAAAATGGGCAATCGATGTGGTGGGACCATTCCCAGACGCACCAGGAGCAGTGAAATTTATCATAGTAGCTGTTGATTACTTTACAAAATGGGTAGAAGCAAAGCCACTTGCATCAACCACCGCTATGATAACAAGGAAATTCGTGTGGGAACATATCATCTGCCGTTTCGGTCTACCAATGTGCATCGTCACCGACAACGGTACCAACTTCGCTGCCGACGACTTTCAAAAATGGCTAAAAGAGCTAAACATTGAACACATATTCTCCTCAGTGGCGCATCCGCAAGGGAACGGCCAAGTCGAGAGTATCAATAAAAGCTTAGTCGAAGGCATCAAAGCACGGTTGGGGACAGCCAGACGCGGCTGGGTTGATGAACTCCCAAGTATTTTGTGGGCTCACAGGACAAGCCCAAAAACAAGCAACGGCGAGACCCCCTTCAGTCTGGTCTACGGTACTGAAGCGGTGATCCCCGCGGAAGTAGGCCTCCCCTCACCTAGAATGTTGGCCATCAACAAGATGGACAACAATGAGGAACGCAGGGTTGACTTAGACCTCTAGGAAGAAAGACGCGAAAACGCTGCCATCAACGAGGCCAAGTACAAAACCAAGTTGGAAAAGTACTACAATGCACGCGTTCGCATTTGTACTTTCAACCCTGGAGACTACGTCCTTCGTGACAACGAGGCATCCAACGCAGAACGCCCAGGGAAACTTGCCCCCAAGTGGGAAGGACCGTACCTCATCCAAGAGGTCCTGGGCAAAGGCGCGTATATAAACTACAAACGTTAGAAGGCGAAACTATCGCACGCACATGGAACGCACAGCAACTTCGACGCTGTTATATGTAAGCCATGTTTTCTGCATGTAATCTATCGGGCCGCATGCCATTTGCAAATAAATAAATAGACGATTCAATGCAATATTGTTTATTTATTTCTATTACAAATGCGTGTTCCACTCTGAGGTATGCACAAAAACAGATTAGCAAAATCTTCATTCGTGATACCCACACAGAATGGTAACTACACGCAACTATTGTAATAGGCCAGCAATGGCAATACTGTTTGTCTAACCAGAGACAAATCTTCATACTTGCATATCACCTAGACATGCAAAAGGCAATTACAGATTTAGTATTACTCACAGTAACACTAAACGCGTACAAATTCAAACATGCAAGTAGTAAAAACACTTGTAAAAATTGAAACAACAATTCTTTGTATTAAAAAAATTCCTACACCTGCGCGGTGCACAAGGAGTTTACATAAAGTTTTGTAACATTTACATAAGGAAACAAAAGAGGCACGCAGGCCAATCTAATCTTCCTTTGTACCACTGGGGCCCGCACCATCCGTGCCCTCAACATCTGGTTTTTCCTCATCCTCTTCGTCTTCACCAGCATATAAGACCCGCAAGCGGTCCACATAATCCTCCGCTTCTAGACACTTTTCAAGTTCTTCAAGACCTGTGAGGGTTGTATCATTAAACTCCTGAACCGCAGCAGTAAGAAGCGCTTCAGTATCCACATCCTTGAAACCGGATCGCGCATCAGTATATCCGCCCTCGGATACAAGTTTCATATGAGCAATGCAACGATTATAGCCAGCTTTAAAACCAGCATCCCGGGCGCGATCCCTGATCTCGTTAACACCCGCTTGGGTCTCGGGTGCGTCAAGAATGGCAGTAACAATCTGCGAAACATGAATACAATTGTTATCAAAGGCAAACCTACAACAAAAATAACAAGGCCACGGATACTTACATGCCCGATCCCGCGAAAACGCATCCATTCATGATCAGCCTTGAGCAACTCAACTGAAGAAGCGTAGCTATCTCTAGCCTCTTCAGCCTCTCTTGCCCGCACTTCAGCTTCAGCAGCACGGGCAGAGACTTCCTCAATAGTGACCCCCCGGGTCCGCACTTCAGCCTTTTAGCAAGAAGTCATAAGTATACAAAAATAATCAACATACTTATGAGACGCAATTTCAAAGTAAGGAAAAACTTATACCTGAAGGTCCAAGATAGTTTTGCTTAACCTGGTGCGGTCAACATTTGCCCCTTCAAGAGCTTTTGCAGCACGAGCCTCCGCCTCCTTGGCCTCTTCCAGAGCCTTGGCAAGACGAACCTCTGCTTCCTTGGCCCCTCGGGCAGCCGCAACGGCCTCAGCTTTCTCTTTAGCCAACGCAGAAATTGCTGCCTTGGCATTGATAAGCTCCTGACGAACATTAAAGAGAGTTTCATTCTGTTTACCCCAAGATTCTTTCCAAGTCTTGCGCTCATCAGATAGCGTCTTGCGCTCATCAGAAAGGGTTTCTTTAAAACGCTTACGCTCATCAGACAGCAGTTTTGCAAGAGTACGAACCTGTTTAAGCTCAGCAGTTGCAGCCCACTCTTCCGTCTGCTTATGCTTCTCAAACGCAGCTCTATCCCTCTCAAGCTGCTCTCTATTCCTCTCAAGCTGCTCTGCACCCTCACGTGCAGCCTTCACCAACTCCTCGGCCTCGGCCCGTAAACGCGCATTCTCCTCCTCCTTGCGCCCCAGCACCTTGCACTTCTCCATGACGGCATTTGCCATTATGGAGCTCCCCACAAGCATGGAGGAGAATTGGTTTATCTGGACCTCAGTCGGTAAAGAACGGGCTCGGTTTACCTCAAAAGGAGTGCCCAAACCACTCAAAATCTCCCTACACGCAGAGGGATCAGCGGAAATGTTATCCCCTTGCATCACAGACCACGGAGGGCGGTGGTAAGACATGGCCCGGTCTTCTGTGTAAGAGCGATAATAATACTCCAATTCAGACTCTTCAGGCTGAATTGGAGTCTCTACAAAACCCGCACCACCAGCGGAACCGGAAGCCTTCTCGGCAGCAGGAGACTTTGGCTTTCCGGTCTAACCAAACTTCAAATCCATATCAACAGTATCCTCTGGGTGATAACATTATCACTCGAATCAACCGTGTCATGGATTTGAGCCGCGGGACCCTTTCCAGTGTCCACCCCCTGCACAGAGGCTTCAGGGGTAACAACCTTATGAACCCCCGCACCCGCAGCAGTGTCATGCGGAGGAGGGGGAGGAGGAGCATCAAAGTCGAAGAACCCTTCATCTTGCGGTTCTGAAATCAACACAGAAATACTTTAAAGTACAAGTATAAGCACAAAATATTTGTTAGTCATGCATCACATACCAGAAACAACCGCAGGCTTCCTTGGTATGACAAAAGCCTTGCGCCTGGTCTGAATCTTCGGCTTCTTTCCCCCACCAGCATCACCAGCTTCCTCCGCTTTCCTCTTCTTCTCACCACCAGGTTTCGAACCCGCAGTGGTTCCACCGGTGGCCGCACCAACACCTGGAACACCCAAGCCCTCTAGGGTGTCAGATACTACCACGTAATCGGTATATCTGCGGAAATGAGAACGAGAGATACCTGCTGTTTGCTTCACCAAAGGCGGAACAACATAAACATCAGGTCTCTTCACACCGCGACCCCCCGCCCAGGTTTATCCACATGCTTTTTCTCCGCATGATTTTTGGGGGCACCCTTTGACTCAAATTTGCCAAGGTTCCCAAGTGTACCTGCATATAAAATATCAGCAACAAACTTTGTAAAGCAGTAACGAAGGATAGGGATAATACCTTTGCCCTGCGGCAGGGGTGCGGTCATCACCTCGCATGAAGCAACGCGGAATAAAGGGACAATCGTCAAGTTAAACCCTTTACCTTCCGCAGTCGGAATAAGATCAACCTTTCCAGTGAAGGTTGGATCAAATATCTTCCACACTTCCACAATTTCTGATAATACATGTCCAAATTAATAACAAACACGGGAATAAAGAAACCGCAAAAGAGTGGTAACACTTACCACCAGTTTTCTCCCGCACCACAGGCGTGAAATTCCTCTTAGGCCGGGTCAACATCATCCGCAGCACCCACAACTCATTGTTGGTCAGCTGCCTATGCTCAATGGGTTTCAGCTTTGAGAACCACTCCGCAGTCTCCGCGGTAGGCATAGCAATATCCTCCGCAGGGATAGGCTCATTGACGTTCCGCATATTCATATCCACAACAACTGCGGCAGCCTTAACGTAGAAGAACTTACACTTCCACTTCGTAATACCCTTCGGAGGGGTCATCAATTTGAGGCTTCCATACCGTTCTCTAAAAGAAAAGAAACCGGTGTTCACCGTCAACTGGTAAAACCCCTGGAAGTTTTCAACGGTAACCGGCAGACCAAGAGCACGAAACGTTGACTCAAAATGTCTAATACGGATCATCCCAAAAGGACTCATCTGGGAGATATGGATTTTGTAAAATTCCAAGACCTGAGCAACAAAAACTGTTAATGGTAAACGAAGGTTACCATCAGTAAAACAATCGGCCCACATGGTGATGTGACCGGCCGGAGCACAGGCACCAGTATCACCAGTTTGGGGATAAACAGCCCCATACTCGTGAGGCATCTCAATCTTGACCATCAGTTGGTCGAATGAAGCTTTCGGCCACTTCAATGGTGGTAGGCCACCACCAGGAACACTGCCACCATCATCTTCTTCTTCTCCGGCCACCGGAGAAGATGTTTCAGGGTTTTCACCCTCCACATTATGTGGGTTAGATGGATTAGCCATCAGAAATATGTAGAACAGAAGTTTTGAGTTAAACAAAAACTCAAAAAACTCAGAAGATCACCGGAATAAAAGACAGATTGATCGGAGAAGATGAAGGGAATGCTCTCTCTCTCACCAGAAATTTTTCAAAAAATTTGAACAGTGAGGAGAAACCAAACGGTTTCCCCTTTATATACTCATCTTAATAAATGCGATACAGTAACCGCCTCAACACGTTCAAAATAGGCGAGTTACAAGACGACACGTGTTCGGCGACCTTTTCGCTGACGGTTATCACGCGCGCGTGGCCACCCACGCGCCTGACAGAGAAGACTTTTTCACTCCCTGCTACAGTGCAGTTATGACCTCGGTCAGTACAAACGTCTTTTCAAATCAGCACATGTCAGAATCCTACCAACTTCAACAACCCACACGTGCAATCGTGACGTAAGCAACAGAAAGCGACAACCTTATCCAAACACAAGCGGCATGCGGTTTCTCTGGTTTACCGCACCATAACCCATACCGCATGTCGTTTTTTACATACCCCTCAAAAAAGGCAAAAATATATATCCTTAAATTATATAAAGGGGTATAAGTCATAACCGCACATACCCACGAGCACACGTGGAATATGCGGAGATGACACACACCAACCCGCACAGGTGTGTCAAATACTCAGAACCAGCATGGTTCTTTGGACTGCAAAAACCGCTTCACAGGATGCAGTAAACCGCACTCCATGAAAGCTTCTTCAAGCTTCAAAACCCTCATTTCCGGTTCACAACCACAAAGGGAACGCAAACAACTTCTCCTTAAGGAAAAGGACAAGTATGCTGAGCAACCGCACATCAGCAACCCTGTCCCCTGAACCTTCAAGAGCCACATTCAGGCTACAAGACGTCTAGAAGCGAGTTCTTTGCTGCAAACCGCAACCATTCTTGCGTAGTTACTGCAAACCGCAACTATGCGAACGGTAGCTACGGAAGAGCCACAAGTAAGCCACCACGCAGAAGAGCAAAGCTATTTCAAGGAAAACTACTTTCCAACTAAGCGTAAAGGAAGGTGGTTACAAAACGAATGCGGAAGAGTTTCAACCAACTTCCCAAGTATCTAAGACGATCTCTTCCGGCAACGCTACTTACAGGGAAACTACTTTCCACCAAAGCGTAAAGGAAAGTGGCTCCAGAACAGCGGTAACAAGTCTGCCTATGACTAGTTACCCACCTATGGACCGCATAGAATAAACAATGGTGGGCACAACCTTGCCTATGACCATGTTTATCTGCCCATAGTCCAGATTCAAATTGTTCGACCAAACACGGCCAACAATGACGCAACTACCCCACGATCCTCAAAGAAACATGGCAAACGAGGTTCGGCAACGAGGTAACCGCAAAGAACGTGCGGTTACTAGAGAGCTACACCTCTGAGGACGTGCGGTTACTTGAGAGATAAACCGCAGCAGACGCGCGGTTACTAGAAAGCTTAACTGGAGAACACGAACACCCCACAAAACAGGGATCATCGTTACATGTCCAGTTGCTGAACATAGAGCTTGAGCAAAGTACTTACAACTTTGCACCAGCTGACGCAGAGGTTCCAACTAGACTGAAGAAGACACCTTCAGTCACGATCTCAAAGGTTGGTTCGAACCCTGCTAATACCTTCAGTCACCGTCTCAAAGGTTGGTCCGAAACACCAACAGGTGGCTGATGACATCAGAAAAAGGTAGACCAAGAGTCAAGACCTTGGCTGAGAATTCCGCATCAGACGGAACTTGCTCACCACGCACCCTTCTCAAAGGAAGAAACAATCCACTAGAAAGGGCCTACTACTTAAAGAAGGTGCCATCTGCATGGCACAATCTTAACCTTCTAGACAACATAGTCCAGTATCCCTCCCACATGCGACTCGCATACGGAAGGAACACTAGACTGGGGGGACTTGAAGGGGTATGGTCCCAAATATCGCGTCAGCATGACCGCGAATGACCATTACCCTCATTAAGAACCTCCAACAACAATTGAACTCTCCAGTGTCCGCGTGGACACATGCGGAACACTGCGGTCCAATCTGTCCATTGATGAGAAGACTTACCTTAGGGACGGAAACTAATGTTACGCATAGAGATGCGGCCTCGCACCGCATCCTATGAACATTTTCGTCACGACAAGGGATCTGGACAACAGTAACAGTCACTCGACAGGCGATGCGGCACAACACCGCATCCCACTCAAGTCATGGATGGAACAGCCAATGCGGGAACAACATCAATGACCGCAAGCAGCGATGCGGCTTGGCACCGCATCCTGCCTACAAGGCAAGTGGGTCTGACACCACAGTGCAAGTGGCACTGGGAACAGTCGCCTACCTGCCCACGTACGAACAACAGTCTGACACCACAGCAGGACGTGGCATCACCACAGCATCCGACAGGTCTGACACACCTGCAAATAGCTGTGCGATGTCAGACTAGCTACTCAACTACCCTCCTTCACTCCTCGGCTATAAATACTCACCCCAAACCAGGTTTGAGGTATCACTTCTTAACTCTCTCAATACTACTACTATCATACTTTGCTTCCCAAGCAAATTACTGATTCTCACGCCGGAGAGTGGTAACAAGGAGCACCCCCCACCCCATCCTCCTTGTTACGAGTCACGGTTTGTTTCCTTTTGCAGGAAACCCACCACCAGACGATCCAGCCAGCGATCCTCGGAAAGAAGGGATTAACCCTCTTGACGAGATCAGTGAGTTAACCCCACCCGGTTAACCATTGTTTCATCAAGTAGGCTAAACTCTACCTCATACCAAAGTAGATGCTAATTCTCAGAAGAGTTATAATTAGGAAGCTTGTTAAATCAAGGTGAGTTCACAGACTTTCTACAAGGCATGGCCATCCTCAGTAGGTAGGATGCCACTCCACTAATCTTCGCACACATGTCTGGGAGACCGCGATACATACGAATTCTCCAGAGTGCAGAATAACGTACGTTCGTCCTGGGTAGGACAACAAAACAAAACTTTGGGATAATCTTAATCCTACGGGCTAGTAAGCCAGAGAACAGAAATCGTGAATTCACTCAACTTTGTTGTTGACTCGTTGTTACATGCCTTGCAGGTTGTTAGATCCCTAGCTTAAGGAGCTTGCACGAGGAGGCGTGGTCGTTGTGGGAAAACATTTCAATTAATATTAAACTTATGTTTTGTGCTTCCGCTGTAAACTCAAACTATGTTTTGACACCAATTGTATTGTGTTGGATTTTATAAAAATTACTTACATGCTTTGTTCAATATGATTGGTGGCTATGATCCTGGGCATGTCACGCCTCCAAGGCGGGGTGGGGTTTTTGGAGGGTGTGACACTATCAAAGCATGCAGAAGCTCCCTGCACATGAAGTAAAAGGATTAGTTCATTAGGGTCTCCAAAGCAAGCAGGGCTTTGGATGGGGTCTCAACAGTGTCTGGGATAGATGCAGAATGATGGACAGTGGTTAGGTCAGGGGTTTGAACTATTTTAGTACAGTTCTTCTCTAACCACTGTTGTGGGTCCTGACCAATCACCTGCTGGTAACCAAAAGGATGCCTGTTCACTCTGGGTTTAGAGGGCCTTTTGTAGGCCTCATAAACGTGTGGAATCCTTTGGAAAGACTGTTTTTCTTTGCCTTTTCTGAACTGATTGGCAGGGGGTGCATCAGTAACCAGAACATCTCTTTTGACAGATGTTTGGTTCAGCTGTTTTGTGACAGCTGTTTGAACTGGCACAAACAGTGGTTGTTTCTTGGTGAATTTGACAGATGATGATGATGATGATGGACTCAAGGATATTTTAGCAATGTACTCATTCTTTTTCACATCAAAGTTTTTGAGATACACACATGATTGAGTTTTGTGGTTTGTTTTACCACAAACAATGCAACTTTCAGTTGAAACAATGACACTTGTTCTGTTTAAATCATAAGCTTTTAAGTGGAAACAGTCTTTTGTTAGATGATTCCTTTTCTCACAGAATTCACAAAACAAGTTATCAATTTTTTCTTTTTCTTTCTCTTTTCAGACTCCTTTGCAGCAGAGGTTTTAACCACTGCTGGGATGTCCTTGAGAGGTATGACTTTAGCTTTTGGAGCTTTAACACCATCAGTTGATGTAAAGTCCATTGGCTTGAAATTTTCAAGAATATCACACTCATCAGACCATTTTGGTTTAAACTGATAATCTTCAAGCTCCTCAAAAGTAGAGGATCCCATTGGTCTGTCAAGTGTGATTTTGTTACCAAGTTTGTCAGTGATTTTCACTTCTTGGCCATTCTTGTTTGTGGGGATGAACTCAGTGATTACATCAGTGGTTTGAACAGATTTTCCAAAAGCAGTGTTTTCATCATCATGTTTTCTATAACCAACCCCAAATTTCACATTGCTTTTTATCTGTTTTTCAAGCATAACCTCATACCCTTTGCATGATTCCACCCATCTCTCACATGTGATCTGGGTGGACTCTAACTCCTTTTTGCAAACTTGGTATTTTTCTACCATAGTTTGGAGTTGGGTTTTGGTTATGCTCTGCTCTTCTTTCATGCTGCTAATCTCTTTCTCTTTTTCAGCCAATTTGTTTTTAAGTTCTTTTAGAGATCTTTCAAATTTGACTTCATTAGTTAAGATTTTATCCCGAAGGTTTTCGTTCACCTCTTTGATGTTAGCAAAAGCAATAATGCAATTGTCAGAACACAGTTTTTCAAGAACTTGAGGTGATACCTTGGCAGCAGCCATCATTGCACAATCACATTGAGGATTTTCTTCATCTTCAGCTCTTTCTTCTTTCTCACCTGCTTTTTCTTCTTTCTTTTCTTCCTTGTCCTCTTCGGACCATGGGTCTGTCAGTGGTTCAATCAGGGTACCTGAACTTTCTCCCAACAATAGTTCACCAGCCACAGCAGTAACCACTGCTTCAGTCACCTCATCCATTGTTTCAATACTCAGCTGTTCCTCTTCAGTTTCAACCCCCTCATGTATTGACTCTAATGCCATCAAACAAAATTCATTATGAGAAGAATCATTAGAAGCATAGAGTGCAAAATTTTCATCACTAAGGTCTTCAGGCATACTGCTCCAGTCAACAAACCCTTGAGTGAAAAAACTTTGTTGATCTGGTTTTACTGCTGCTGGAGCAGTGGTTTGAGGTGCAGTCTGCACTTGTACCTGGGGGACAGGGGTTTGAACATATTGGATCTGTGGAACAGTAGTTTGGACATAGTGCACTGGCACAGGGGCAGCAGCATAGTGAGCAGTGTTCACTTGAGCTGCTGGGGCATATTGGGCATAGTGCATAGTGCCTTGATTTTGAGGTCTAGGATTTGAGCTAGGATGAGTGATTATGGGACCAGTAGTTTGACTCCTACATTCCCTAGCGAAGTGTCCCAACCTATTACAATTGTAGCACTTGATTTTCGATTTATCCAACCCAACCCTTAGATTCCCATGTAGACCTGGGAATTTTCGCCCTGTTCTTTTGTAAAATTTGCTAGTTCTAACACTTAGCAAGGCAAGTTGGTGCAGGATGTCCATTTCTTCTAAGTCAGTGGGATCAAAATGTTGCAAATCATTGAGTTCAAAGCTTAAATTGTCTGACATCTGGTTTTCGTTTGCAGTGAATGCATAACTAGCAGAGTGAGGATCAGGGTTGTTAAAATTTGCCCTAGCAGTTATGTCAATGAAGTGATCATAACCCTGATCCTTACCACTGCTCCCAGATTCTTCTTGACCCAGAAGAGCAGTGTTACCGAATGTATAATCATCAACGGCTTTTCCTGACTCTTGTAACTTCCTTTTCTGGTTCAACTCCCTTTCGTAGGTCAGGAGTCGACCGTGGAGTTGGGTCAAGGTCAGATCCTTGAACTCAGGTGAATTTCGGGTGACAAAAGCTATGGTGTCCCATTTTTCTGGCACTGACCTGATGAACCTGCTATTTTGAGTTGAGTTTGTAAAAGTGGTATTAACAAGCCTCAGTTCACTGATGAGACAACTGAAACGCTCAAATTGTTGCGTCAGTGATTCACCTCTAACATGACAAAATGTTTCATACTGTTGGTTCAGGATTTCCCTATTGTTTTCTATGACTTCTTCGGTTCCCCCAAACTGTTCCTTAAGTGCGTCCCATAACTCTTTGGCACTGTTACAGTGTAACAGTCCAGCATATATTTCATTGGGCAGCGCTGATGCTATGATGCTAAACGCTTTAGCATCTAGTTCAAACTTTTGATAGTCGGTTTCGGTATAATTTTCAACTGGTTTTGGAACGAACTTTTTAGCATCTTCAGCGCTTGGCACTGTGGGAACGTGGGGACCAAAGACGACAGACCTCCAACAACCTGTGCTTTGTTGAGCGAGGATGTGACCCATCCTCATCTGCCAGATGTTGTACTCATTTCTTTTTAGCATAGGTGGTTTAAAAAGCGAGCCGATGTTGTTTTTATCATCCTGAGATTGTGACGTCATTCTTGTTGTTTTACAGACACTGAGAAATCAACTTTAATGGTGATTAATCCTTGCTCTGTTTTTCAACAAACGAACAAACGATCAGTATCAACTGTTATGAGCTGAACTATTTACGTCAAAATGATTGTTAAATCAAATTTGACTGTCCAAGCTCTGATACCAATTGTTGGATCTGAGTTTGATTCTGATTGTATTTTGTGTTTGTAATTAAAATGAAAATGGATGAGTGTGCAGCGGAATTATGATGAAAACAAACTTTGCATACAATCAAACGAGAGTAATACTTTGATCAAACATCTTTTCACAATGAATCGGAAGATTGAATTTATTTCAATAACGATTACAATGATTGATGAATGAATGCAAACTCCCCCTCAGCCAGAGCTCAGTTGTTTGTTCGTGCAAAGAAGACAATGATGCAAAAGAGCTAATAGAACAGTACAAAGTACTGAACTATTTATAGGCACTAGCAAACCACTGAGCATCTTAGCTGACGTCACCATGAAAGTGACATCTAACCTCCTAACAAACTCTAACCTCTGATCTATACAAACACTGCTATGTTAACTAATGCTATTACATTACATTACAAAACAGACTATTGATCAGCTGCTGCAACCTTCCACTGCTGTGAACCCAACAGTACTTGTCCGGATCAGCAGTGCTTGACTCAAGGCAGTAGATTGAATCAGCAGGGCTTTAGTCTTTCATCAGGTCTTTACTTGAGCAGCAGTTGTAGGTCAGCAGTTTGCAAGATCAGCAGATAGGAGGTCAGCAGATGTTGAAATCACTTTCAAGGGGAGAGACTTGTATGTAATCATCTGCTTATTCTGGATCCACTGCTCTGATCCAGTTTTGGCTTTAATTATCTGTTCCTCTGATATGGTTCAATCCCAACAGGCTGTATACCCCAAGATTCTTTCCAAGTCTTGCGCTCATCAGATAGCGTCTTGCGCTCATCAGAAAGGGTTTCTTTAAAACGCTTACGCTCATCAGACAGCAGTTTTGCAAGAGTACGAACCTGTTTAAGCTCAGCAGTTGCAGCCCACTCTTCCGTCTGCTTATGCTTCTCAAACGCAGCTCTATCCCTCTCAAGCTGCTCTCTATTCCTCTCAAGCTGCTCTGCACCCTCACGTGCAGCCTTCACCAACTCCTCGGCCTCGGCCCGTAAACGCGCATTCTCCTCCTCCTTGCGCCCCAGCACCTTGCACTTCTCCATGACGGCATTTGCCATTATGGAGCTCCCCACAAGCATGGAGGAGAATTGGTTTATCTGGACCTCAGTCGGTAAAGAACGGGCTCGGTTTACCTCAAAAGGAGTGCCCAAACCACTCAAAATCTCCCTACACGCAGAGGGATCAGCGGAAATGTTATCCCCTTGCATCACAGACCACGGAGGGCGGTGGTAAGACATGGCCCGGTCTTCTGTGTAAGAGCGATAATAATACTCCAATTCAGACTCTTCAGGCTGAATTGGAGTCTCTACAAAACCCGCACCACCAGCGGAACCGGAAGCCTTCTCGGCAGCAGGAGACTTTGGCTTTCCGGTCTAACCAAACTTCAAATCCATATCAACAGTATCCTCTGGGTGATAACATTATCACTCGAATCAACCGTGTCATGGATTTGAGCCGCGGGACCCTTTCCAGTGTCCACCCCCTGCACAGAGGCTTCAGGGGTAACAACCTTATGAACCCCCGCACCCGCAGCAGTGTCATGCGGAGGAGGGGGAGGAGGAGCATCAAAGTCGAAGAACCCTTCATCTTGCGGTTCTGAAATCAACACAGAAATACTTTAAAGTACAAGTATAAGCACAAAATATTTGTTAGTCATGCATCACATACCAGAAACAACCGCAGGCTTCCTTGGTATGACAAAAGCCTTGCGCCTGGTCTGAATCTTCGGCTTCTTTCCCCCACCAGCATCACCAGCTTCCTCCGCTTTCCTCTTCTTCTCACCACCAGGTTTCGAACCCGCAGTGGTTCCACCGGTGGCCGCACCAACACCTGGAACACCCAAGCCCTCTAGGGTGTCAGATACTACCACGTAATCGGTATATCTGCGGAAATGAGAACGAGAGATACCTGCTGTTTGCTTCACCAAAGGCGGAACAACATAAACATCAGGTCTCTTCACACCGCGACCCCCCGCCCAGGTTTATCCACATGCTTTTTCTCCGCATGATTTTTGGGGGCACCCTTTGACTCAAATTTGCCAAGGTTCCCAAGTGTACCTGCATATAAAATATCAGCAACAAACTTTGTAAAGCAGTAACGAAGGATAGGGATAATACCTTTGCCCTGCGGCAGGGGTGCGGTCATCACCTCGCATGAAGCAACGCGGAATAAAGGGACAATCGTCAAGTTAAACCCTTTACCTTCCGCAGTCGGAATAAGATCAACCTTTCCAGTGAAGGTTGGATCAAATATCTTCCACACTTCCACAATTTCTGATAATACATGTCCAAATTAATAACAAACACGGGAATAAAGAAACCGCAAAAGAGTGGTAACACTTACCACCAGTTTTCTCCCGCACCACAGGCGTGAAATTCCTCTTAGGCCGGGTCAACATCATCCGCAGCACCCACAACTCATTGTTGGTCAGCTGCCTATGCTCAATGGGTTTCAGCTTTGAGAACCACTCCGCAGTCTCCGCGGTAGGCATAGCAATATCCTCCGCAGGGATAGGCTCATTGACGTTCCGCATATTCATATCCACAACAACTGCGGCAGCCTTAACGTAGAAGAACTTACACTTCCACTTCGTAATACCCTTCGGAGGGGTCATCAATTTGAGGCTTCCATACCGTTCTCTAAAAGAAAAGAAACCGGTGTTCACCGTCAACTGGTAAAACCCCTGGAAGTTTTCAACGGTAACCGGCAGACCAAGAGCACGAAACGTTGACTCAAAATGTCTAATACGGATCATCCCAAAAGGACTCATCTGGGAGATATGGATTTTGTAAAATTCCAAGACCTGAGCAACAAAAACTGTTAATGGTAAACGAAGGTTACCATCAGTAAAACAATCGGCCCACATGGTGATGTGACCGGCTGGAGCACAGGCACCAGTATCACCAGTTTGGGGATAAACAGCCCCATACTCGTGAGGCATCTCAATCTTGACCATCAGTTGGTCGAATGAAGCTTTCGGCCACTTCAATGGTGGTAGGCCACCACCAGGAACACTGCCACCATCATCTTCTTCTTCTCCGGCCACCGGAGAAGATGTTTCAGGGTTTTCACCCTCCACATTATGTGGGTTAGATGGATTAGCCATCAGAAATATGTAGAACAGAAGTTTTGAGTTAAACAAAAACTCAAAAAACTCAGAAGATCACCGGAATAAAAGACAGATTGATCGGAGAAGATGAAGGGAATGCTCTCTCTCTCACCAGAAATTTTTCAAAAAATTTGAACAGTGAGGAGAAACCAAACGGTTTCCCCTTTATATACTCATCTTAATAAATGCGATACAGTAACCGCCTCAACACGTTCAAAATAGGCGAGTTACAAGACGACACGTGTTCGGCGACCTTTTCGCTGACGGTTATCACGCGCGCGTGGCCACCCACGCGCCTGACAGAGAAGACTTTTTCACTCCCTGCTACAGTGCAGTTATGACCTCGGTCAGTACAAACGTCTTTTCAAATCAGCACATGTCAGAATCCTACCAACTTCAACAACCCACACGTGCAATCGTGACGTAAGCAACAGAAAGCGACAACCTTATCCAAACACAAGCGGCATGCGGTTTCTCTGGTTTACCGCACCATAACCCATACCGCATGTCGTTTTTTACATACCCCTCAAAAAAGGCAAAAATATATATCCTTAAATTATATAAAGGGGTATAAGTCATAACCGCACATACCCACGAGCACACGTGGAATATGCGGAGATGACACACACCAACCCGCACAGGTGTGTCAAATACTCAGAACCAGCATGGTTCTTTGGACTGCAAAAACCGCTTCACAGGATGCAGTAAACCGCACTCCATGAAAGCTTCTTCAAGCTTCAAAACCCTCATTTCCGGTTCACAACCACAAAGGGAACGCAAACAACTTCTCCTTAAGGAAAAGGACAAGTATGCTGAGCAACCGCACATCAGCAACCCTGTCCCCTGAACCTTCAAGAGCCACATTCAGGCTACAAGACGTCTAGAAGCGAGTTCTTTGCTGCAAACCGCAACCATTCTTGCGTAGTTACTGCAAACCGCAACTATGCGAACGGTAGCTACGGAAGAGCCACAAGTAAGCCACCACGCAGAAGAGCAAAGCTATTTCAAGGAAAACTACTTTCCAACTAAGCGTAAAGGAAGGTGGTTACAAAACGAATGCGGAAGAGTTTCAACCAACTTCCCAAGTATCTAAGACGATCTCTTCCGGCAACGCTACTTACAGGGAAACTACTTTCCACCAAAGCGTAAAGGAAAGTGGCTCCAGAACAGCGGTAACAAGTCTGCCTATGACTAGTTACCCACCTATGGACCGCATAGAATAAACAATGGTGGGCACAACCTTGCCTATGACCATGTTTATCTGCCCATAGTCCAGATTCAAATTGTTCGACCAAACACGGCCAACAATGACGCAACTACCCCACGATCCTCAAAGAAACATGGCAAACGAGGTTCGGCAACGAGGTAACCGCAAAGAACGTGCGGTTACTAGAGAGCTACACCTCTGAGGACGTGCGGTTACTTGAGAGATAAACCGCAGCAGACGCGCGGTTACTAGAAAGCTTAACTGGAGAACACGAACACCCCACAAAACAGGGATCATCGTTACATGTCCAGTTGCTGAACATAGAGCTTGAGCAAAGTACTTACAACTTTGCACCAGCTGACGCAGAGGTTCCAACTAGACTGAAGAAGACACCTTCAGTCACGATCTCAAAGGTTGGTTCGAACCCTGCTAATACCTTCAGTCACCGTCTCAAAGGTTGGTCCGAAACACCAACAGGTGGCTGATGACATCAGAAAAAGGTAGACCAAGAGTCAAGACCTTGGCTGAGAATTCCGCATCAGACGGAACTTGCTCACCACGCACCCTTCTCAAAGGAAGAAACAATCCACTAGAAAGGGCCTACTACTTAAAGAAGGTGCCATCTGCATGGCACAATCTTAACCTTCTAGACAACATAGTCCAGTATCCCTCCCACATGCGACTCGCATACGGAAGGAACACTAGACTGGGGGGACTTGAAGGGGTATGGTCCCAAATATCGCGTCAGCATGACCGCGAATGACCATTACCCTCATTAAGAACCTCCAACAACAATTGAACTCTCCAGTGTCCGCGTGGACACATGCGGAACACTGCGGTCCAATCTGTCCATTGATGAGAAGACTTACCTTAGGGACGGAAACTAATGTTACGCATAGAGATGCGGCCTCGCACCGCATCCTATGAACATTTTCGTCACGACAAGGGATCTGGACAACAGTAACAGTCACTCGACAGGCGATGCGGCACAACACCGCATCCCACTCAAGTCATGGATGGAACAGCCAATGCGGGAACAACATCAATGACCGCAAGCAGCGATGCGGCTTGGCACCGCATCCTGCCTACAAGGCAAGTGGGTCTGACACCACAGTGCAAGTGGCACTGGGAACAGTCGCCTACCTGCCCACGTACGAACAACAGTCTGACACCACAGCAGGACGTGGCATCACCACAGCATCCGACAGGTCTGACACACCTGCAAATAGCTGTGCGATGTCAGACTAGCTACTCAACTACCCTCCTTCACTCCTCGGCTATAAATACTCACCCCAAACCAGGTTTGAGGTATCACTTCTCAACTCTCTCAATACTACTACTATCATACTTTGCTTCCCAAGCAAATTACTGATTCTCACGCCGGAGAGTGGTAACAAGGAGCACCCCCCACCCCATCCTCCTTGTTACGAGTCACGGTTTGTTTCCTTTTGCAGGAAACCCACCACCAGACGATCCAGCCAGCGATCCTCGGAAAGAAGGGATTAACCCTCTTGACGAGATCAGTGAGTTAACCCCACCCGGTTAACCATTGTTTCATCAAGTAGGCTAAACTCTACCTCATACCAAAGTAGATGCTAATTCTCAGAAGAGTTATAATTAGGAAGCTTGTTAAATCAAGGTGAGTTCACAGACTTTCTACAAGGCATGGCCATCCTCAGTAGGTAGGATGCCACTCCACTAATCTTCGCACACATGTCTGGGAGACCGCGATACATACGAATTCTCCAGAGTGCAGAATAACGTACGTTCGTCCTGGGTAGGACAACAAAACAAAACTTTGGGATAATCTTAATCCTACGGGCTAGTAAGCCAGAGAACAGAAATCGTGAATTCACTCAACTTTGTTGTTGACTCGTTGTTACATGCCTTGCAGGTTGTTAGATCCCTAGCTTAAGGAGCTTGCACGAGGAGGCGTGGTCGTTGTGGGAAAACATTTCAATTAATATTAAACTTATGTTTTGTGCTTCCGCTGTAAACTCAAACTATGTTTTGACACCAATTGTATTGTGTTGGATTTTATAAAAATTACTTACATGCTTTGTTCAATATGATTGGTGGCTATGATCCTGGGCATGTCACGCCTCCAAGGCGGGGTGGGGTTTTTGGAGGGTGTGACACTATCAAAGCATGCAGAAGCTCCCTGCACATGAAGTAAAAGGATTAGTTCATTAGGGTCTCCAAAGCAAGCAGGGCTTTGGATGGGGTCTCAACAGTGTCTGGGATAGATGCAGAATGATGGACAGTGGTTAGGTCAGGGGTTTGAACTATTTTAGTACAGTTCTTCTCTAACCACTGTTGTGGGTCCTGACCAATCACCTGCTGGTAACCAAAAGGATGCCTGTTCACTCTGGGTTTAGAGGGCCTTTTGTAGGCCTCATAAACGTGTGGAATCCTTTGGAAAGACTGTTTTTCTTTGCCTTTTCTGAACTGATTGGCAGGGGGTGCATCAGTAACCAGAACATCTCTTTTGACAGATGTTTGGTTCAGCTGTTTTGTGACAGCTGTTTGAACTGGCACAAACAGTGGTTGTTTCTTGGTGAATTTGACAGATGATGATGA
This sequence comes from Helianthus tuberosus, assembly GCA_030545235.1. Classification (NCBI taxonomy): domain Eukaryota; kingdom Viridiplantae; phylum Streptophyta; class Magnoliopsida; order Asterales; family Asteraceae; genus Helianthus; species Helianthus tuberosus. Next base: position 8,349 of record JARYGA010015214.1, on the reverse strand, counting down.
TGATGATGGACTCAAGGATATTTTAGCAATGTACTCATTCTTTTTCACATCAAAGTTTTTGAGATACACACATGATTGAGTTTTGTGGTTTGTTTTACCACAAACAATGCAACTTTCAGTTGAAACAATGACACTTGTTCTGTTTAAATCATAAGCTTTTAAGTGGAAACAGTCTTTTGTTAGATGATTCCTTTTCTCACAGAATTCACAAAACAAGTTATCAATTTTTTCTTTTTCTTTCTCTTTTCAGACTCCTTTGCAGCAGAGGTTTTAACCACTGCTGGGATGTCCTTGAGAGGTATGACTTTAGCTTTTGGAGCTTTAACACCATCAGTTGATGTAAAGTCCATTGGCTTGAAATTTTCAAGAATATCACACTCATCAGACCATTTTGGTTTAAACTGATAATCTTCAAGCTCCTCAAAAGTAGAGGATCCCATTGGTCTGTCAAGTGTGATTTTGTTACCAAGTTTGTCAGTGATTTTCACTTCTTGGCCATTCTTGTTTGTGGGGATGAACTCAGTGATTACATCAGTGGTTTGAACAGATTTTCCAAAAGCAGTGTTTTCATCATCATGTTTTCTATAACCAACCCCAAATTTCACATTGCTTTTTATCTGTTTTTCAAGCATAACCTCATACCCTTTGCATGATTCCACCCATCTCTCACATGTGATCTGGGTGGACTCTAACTCCTTTTTGCAAACTTGGTATTTTTCTACCATAGTTTGGAGTTGGGTTTTGGTTATGCTCTGCTCTTCTTTCATGCTGCTAATCTCTTTCTCTTTTTCAGCCAATTTGTTTTTAAGTTCTTTTAGAGATCTTTCAAATTTGACTTCATTAGTTAAGATTTTATCCCGAAGGTTTTCGTTCACCTCTTTGATGTTAGCAAAAGCAATAATGCAATTGTCAGAACACAGTTTTTCAAGAACTTGAGGTGATACCTTGGCAGCAGCCATCATTGCACAATCACATTGAGGATTTTCTTCATCTTCAGCTCTTTCTTCTTTCTCACCTGCTTTTTCTTCTTTCTTTTCTTCCTTGTCCTCTTCGGACCATGGGTCTGTCAGTGGTTCAATCAGGGTACCTGAACTTTCTCCCAACAATAGTTCACCAGCCACAGCAGTAACCACTGCTTCAGTCACCTCATCCATTGTTTCAATACTCAGCTGTTCCTCTTCAGTTTCAACCCCCTCATGTATTGACTCTAATGCCATCAAACAAAATTCATTATGAGAAGAATCATTAGAAGCATAGAGTGCAAAATTTTCATCACTAAGGTCTTCAGGCATACTGCTCCAGTCAACAAACCCTTGAGTGAAAAAACTTTGTTGATCTGGTTTTACTGCTGCTGGAGCAGTGGTTTGAGGTGCAGTCTGCACTTGTACCTGGGGGACAGGGGTTTGAACATATTGGATCTGTGGAACAGTAGTTTGGACATAGTGCACTGGCACAGGGGCAGCAGCATAGTGAGCAGTGTTCACTTGAGCTGCTGGGGCATATTGGGCATAGTGCATAGTGCCTTGATTTTGAGGTCTAGGATTTGAGCTAGGATGAGTGATTATGGGACCAGTAGTTTGACTCCTACATTCCCTAGCGAAGTGTCCCAACCTATTACAATTGTAGCACTTGATTTTCGATTTATCCAACCCAACCCTTAGATTCCCATGTAGACCTGGGAATTTTCGCCCTGTTCTTTTGTAAAATTTGCTAGTTCTAACACTTAGCAAGGCAAGTTGGTGCAGGATGTCCATTTCTTCTAAGTCAGTGGGATCAAAATGTTGCAAATCATTGAGTTCAAAGCTTAAATTGTCTGACATCTGGTTTTCGTTTGCAGTGAATGCATAACTAGCAGAGTGAGGATCAGGGTTGTTAAAATTTGCCCTAGCAGTTATGTCAATGAAGTGATCATAACCCTGATCCTTACCACTGCTCCCAGATTCTTCTTGACCCAGAAGAGCAGTGTTACCGAATGTATAATCATCAACGGCTTTTCCTGACTCTTGTAACTTCCTTTTCTGGTTCAACTCCCTTTCGTAGGTCAGGAGTCGACCGTGGAGTTGGGTCAAGGTCAGATCCTTGAACTCAGGTGAATTTCGGGTGACAAAAGCTATGGTGTCCCATTTTTCTGGCACTGACCTGATGAACCTGCTATTTTGAGTTGAGTTTGTAAAAGTGGTATTAACAAGCCTCAGTTCACTGATGAGACAACTGAAACGCTCAAATTGTTGCGTCAGTGATTCACCTCTAACATGACAAAATGTTTCATACTGTTGGTTCAGGATTTCCCTATTGTTTTCTATGACTTCTTCGGTTCCCCCAAACTGTTCCTTAAGTGCGTCCCATAACTCTTTGGCACTGTTACAGTGTAACAGTCCAGCATATATTTCATTGGGCAGCGCTGATGCTATGATGCTAAACGCTTTAGCATCTAGTTCAAACTTTTGATAGTCGGTTTCGGTATAATTTTCAACTGGTTTTGGAACGAACTTTTTAGCATCTTCAGCGCTTGGCACTGTGGGAACGTGGGGACCAAAGACGACAGACCTCCAACAACCTGTGCTTTGTTGAGCGAGGATGTGACCCATCCTCATCTGCCAGATGTTGTACTCATTTCTTTTTAGCATAGGTGGTTTAAAAAGCGAGCCGATGTTGTTTTTATCATCCTGAGATTGTGACGTCATTCTTGTTGTTTTACAGACACTGAGAAATCAACTTTAATGGTGATTAATCCTTGCTCTGTTTTTCAACAAACGAACAAACGATCAGTATCAACTGTTATGAGCTGAACTATTTACGTCAAAATGATTGTTAAATCAAATTTGACTGTCCAAGCTCTGATACCAATTGTTGGATCTGAGTTTGATTCTGATTGTATTTTGTGTTTGTAATTAAAATGAAAATGGATGAGTGTGCAGCGGAATTATGATGAAAACAAACTTTGCATACAATCAAACGAGAGTAATACTTTGATCAAACATCTTTTCACAATGAATCGGAAGATTGAATTTATTTCAATAACGATTACAATGATTGATGAATGAATGCAAACTCCCCCTCAGCCAGAGCTCAGTTGTTTGTTCGTGCAAAGAAGACAATGATGCAAAAGAGCTAATAGAACAGTACAAAGTACTGAACTATTTATAGGCACTAGCAAACCACTGAGCATCTTAGCTGACGTCACCATGAAAGTGACATCTAACCTCCTAACAAACTCTAACCTCTGATCTATACAAACACTGCTATGTTAACTAATGCTATTACATTACATTACAAAACAGACTATTGATCAGCTGCTGCAACCTTCCACTGCTGTGAACCCAACAGTACTTGTCCGGATCAGCAGTGCTTGACTCAAGGCAGTAGATTGAATCAGCAGGGCTTTAGTCTTTCATCAGGTCTTTACTTGAGCAGCAGTTGTAGGTCAGCAGTTTGCAAGATCAGCAGATAGGAGGTCAGCAGATGTTGAAATCACTTTCAAGGGGAGAGACTTGTATGTAATCATCTGCTTATTCTGGATCCACTGCTCTGATCCAGTTTTGGCTTTAATTATCTGTTCCTCTGATATGGTTCAATCCCAACAGGCTGTATAACTGATTTTTGCACAATAAAAAATGCCAGAGAATGTTTTTTGTCCATATAGTGCTATACGACCCATATAGAATGTTAAACGTCCTGATATTTTCTCTATGTATACGAGCCGTATAACATTATACGACTCAATATTTGTCATGTTAAATTATACGAGCCATATAACGTTATACGACCTCGTATACAGGGTGTGGGATTATCAGGACTAGGGGTGTTCAGAATTCGTTTCAAATTTGAAAAATTCGAAATTCGTTTAAATTCGATTCGGTTATCAAAAATTTTTTTCGATTAAAAGAATTCGAATTCGATTCAATTCGAGTAAGGTAAATCCAATACGAATTTATAATTTAAAATTCGATTCGAAATTCAAATAAAAAATATACATTTTTATTTATTGTTTTTATATATAATGCATATATAATTTTTCTTAAGATATACTATAAATTATTTTCATTTTTTTTCCAAACATTAAAATTACCCATTAACAAACCTACTATATGACCCATAACTAAAACACAAGTAACAAATATATCAATAGATTTATAACCCTAAAAATATTAACTAGTAATGTGGAGTGGTTATTCCCGACTTCTCGTTTTAAATTTTAGACTTATGGTACTTTATTTGAAAATTTTTAATATGATATTATGCTTTATGGCTACTTTAAAATTTATGTTTCATTTTAATAGTTTTTTACATGTTTTTAAATAATACGAATTGGGTTTTTTATTCGAATCGAATTTGATAAATTTTAATCGATTTCGAATCGAATACGAATTAAAGTGAAAATAAAAATTACTCTAATAATTCGAAAATCCCTAATTAAGGGGCTGTTTGGCTAAGCTTTTCGGAATCACTTATTTGCTTATTTGCTTTTCTGAAAAGCAAATAAGCAAATAAGTCATTTTGAAAAGCTTTAAAATAGAGCTTTTCAAAATGACTTATTGCTTATTTGGTTTTTAGAAAAGCAAATAAGCAAATAAGTGATTCTGAAAAGCTTAGCCAAACAGCCCCTAAGACCCATATAATACCGTATTTTTATTGAAAATAAAAAAAAGGATTTGATTCAAATCTAACGTTTTAATTGGAAACGTCAAATTCAAAATTCAAAAACTAGTGATAACTTATTCCTAGAAATTAGTCTAAATTTCCATTCTAATAAATCGATAAACCTTAATCATTAAGTTGTAAATCTAATTAATTTAAAATTAATTTCCAAATACCAATATTATTAATATAATTACTATAAATACACAAACACGGATAGATTCAGCCCCCCTTTAAAAAATACTTTTCCACAACAAAATCCCTAATTCACTCTCTCTCTCTCTCTCTCTTCCGTAACCGACTCTCACCCCTTCAAATCCCCAATTATTCAAACCCTAACCCTAACTCACCCTCAAATCCCCAAATCTTTACAGATCTCAGATCCAAATAAAAAAATTTCCGATCAATTCATCCAGATCTGATCTTCAACACGATGGTAGTCAACGGCCGTGGATTGAAACGGATGAAACGGCGAGTAACCGCCGATCTCAACGACTTTTTAACGTTTCCGGCCGGCGAAGTTACGGCGGCGGAACCGTTTCGGACCGGTGTGAGAACGTTTTTGATCCGGCACGCGCTGCTTCCGCCGCCGTCGTCGCTGATTCCGCATCTGCTGACGTGGCAGATGTTGTTTAGGGTTGGTGAACGGAGTGATGGTGATGATGCGTGTGTGTGTGTTGATGTGGTGGAGGAAGATGTGGTTAGAGCTAGATCGGTTTATTGTGATCAGTGCCGAGTTGTTGGTGAGTTGAGTTAACTCGTTTGAACGATTTTTGGATTTGGTTTGACTCGGTTGTGTTTTTCGTGTTTTGGTTGGTTTCTGGAATTATCCTTTGAGTGCCAGCTGGCTTGGCGGAAGTTTGGTGAATAATTAATGATAATAATAATAATTAATAATTATGAGTTGTAGATCTAGGTGATAATTAATTAGTGGTATTATTGGTATAATGATACTATAATTATAAATATTAAGGATAACATAATTTATTTATTAAATTAATTCAATTATATAGTATGTTAGTTTAATATATTTTTAATGTTTTACAGCATATGCTGGCCCTATTCTATAATCATAGAATTTTACCGTTCAAAAAAAAAATATATATATATTTTTAATAATTAATAATAAAGTATAGATAAAATAATAATGAAATAAAGTTGTGTGGTGACTTGTCGTACGACTTGGATATGATTTGATGCCGACTTCATGGTGGGTCGCGTAAGCGACATTCGTGGTCCTCTTTATTTGCTACGTGTCATATCAATAACATAAAAGAGATTTTGCAATAAAAATTTGTTTTCTTTTGTAATTTACCTAAAATATCAAATTGTTTACATTTGTTAAATCATAATTCTTTTGTAATTTACCTAAAATATCAAGATGTTTATTTGTTTTCATTTGTTAAATCATATATTCTTTTGTAATTTACCTAAAATATCTAGATGTTTATTTGTTTACATTTATTAAATCATGTATTGTTAATATTAAACACGTTTACATTTATGAAATCATGTATTGTTAATATTTTTTATGCTATGGATTTGTTGAGAGTACATGTTTTTTTTGGTTGATGTTTGTGACACAATTTTTTGGTTAGTGTACATGTAAATCTTTCAGGTTCGTGACTTGGTGTTTAGCAGCCCTGATATTTCACCTCGTTGTTAACCCTCCAATTTTTTTTTCGTTTTTACTTAACTTTTGTGTCACAATTTGCAAATGCAGTTTCTATTATCTTTGTTGCAAATCCAGTTTCCATCAATTTTTGCGTCACAATTTGCTATTTGAATACCGAATTTAGTATTTTGATTTATAGCTTGTTTCAAGCTAGTTTTGAGCTCAGATTGTTAGTTAATTCATGTTTCAGACCTCTTCAAATTTTATTCCATTGTTCCTACCTCATTGTTGTACCTCTATGAGGACATGGACCGTCATAGGAGTTTGTGGAGGCCTATGATTAAGGTTAAAGACTTAGTGGTTTAGGCTGTCCCAGGGGCGAAGGTTAGAGGAGGGGGGGGGGATACGTTTTGACCCCCCGAGCTTTTCGCTCAGCAGTGTTATGTATGTAGCTTTCGTATAGAAATTTTTGGGTATATACGTTTTCGACCCCCGGTTCTATATAAATTTTTGGGTATATACATTTTCGACCCCCCGTCGGAAATCTCAAGCTTCGCCGCTGGGCTATCCCACACTTTTTAGGTCGATATTGCATGTTTATATACCTCTACTTGTGTCTATATGCTGTTACATATGTTTCTATCTTACCCTTTTATCACTTTTTTTTATTGGACAGCAAGCTATTGGTTCAAATTATTAAAATGGTTACGAGTTTTGCTTGCCTTTTTAAACGAAGAAACTTTTTATGCGTGGGTATTCTAAATTTTTTAACCCAATTTATGTTGTGTTTGGCTCTTTGGCCCTCAAGGTGAGTATTAGAAGTCAATTTATTAAAATAATATCTAATAAATGGATATACTTCATATATGAAGGCTGGAGCGGGAACCCAGTATGTGGGAAGAGGTACCATTTCATAATAAAGGCTGATGGGGCTTCTATTGGGGGCTACAACAAGCCATGTGCTGGTTGTGGCGCTTTCGTCCATTTGTCTGACTCAAGGTCTGCTCTCAGTGTGTCTTATGTTCTGTTGTCTGGTCTATTCCAACTATAATCTAATAGTACAAAGTAGTAGGTTTTATAAACAATAGTGGTGTTAAAGCTTTAAATAAATCCATTGTAACGAATTTGATGGTGAACATTTACTTCAAATCTATAACAATTGATCTTTGACTTTTACAGGTGCAAGTCATGTAACCATGTGTTGACTACTGAAGATGTTGAGGATTGGATGTATAACCAGTTGGATGATACCAGTCATCTTTTACACGCTGTAGTCCATATGAACGGTTATGGTCACATTCTCAGAGTTAATGGCAGAGAAGGCGGGTCCCACGTCCTCTCAGGCCGTCATATCATGGACTTCTGGGATCGCCTTTGCAAAGCTCTTGGAGTCAGGTTAATTGTCTCTCTGTTACAAAATTTAATGTTCTATTTTATGTAGAAGTGGCAAATTTGACCCATTTACTTACGAATGGTTTGATCTGTTACCCACAAATTATGCGTTATTCCTTGGGGTGTTCAAAAAGCTCGCGGCTCACTTGGAAAAAGCTTCAAAATGGCTCGCTTCTTGTAACGGAGCCGAGCTCGATCTTGGCTTGGTTTGGCTCGTGAGCTCGCGAGCCGGCTCGAATTATTTTATTTTATGTAGATTTTTAATAATTTTAGATGTATTAAAATAAAAATTAGGTATGAGGGGTTGAAGTGTTAACATTTTAAATTTAATTAATCAATAACATATAAACATACGCGAAATAAACAAAATTATACATATAATATTTTTAGTACGTCTTTCGGTCTTTGAACTATCAAGAAAATAAAAAATAATGCATATGGATATATGTAATTTTTACAAGCCGACCAGCTCGATAAAAAAATGGGACGAGCTGAGCTGGCTTGTTTATGTTCGAGCTCGAGCTCAATCTGGTGTTGCTCGATTACAGCCCTGGTTATTTCTTATGGCTAATATTTTTTCTTTAATACATGTGAACAGACAAGTCAGTGTTATGGATGTATCAAAAAAATACGGGTGTGAGCTTCGGTTACTTCACTCGGTAATCAAGGGTCATCCATGGTACGGTGATTGGGGTTACGCGTTT